>APFE030926165.1:0-21238 GCA_000404065.3 Pinus taeda | reverse complement strand
AAATCTTCTTCAAGTCTAGGATACTTAGGCTCTGTTTGTCTGTTGGCTTTTTGCAGAGATGGTTTTATAAATGAGGGAAATAAAGTAGCAGCATTTTCAAAAGTTGCTAGTTCAGACTTATTTTTGAAAGAAGTAATAGGTGTTGTTTTTTCTCTGACAAAACTGACTTGACTATTACTTGATTCTGCTCTTTCTTCTTCTTCTTCTTCTGATTTAGATTCAGAGGTTTCCCACTTGGACGGAATTTCCATAGTTCGAGAAAATCTAGGAGGCTGAGATTCTCGTTTCTTCTTAGCTCTTCTCTTTTTCTCTTTGTCTTCTCGTCGCTGCTTATCAGCGGCTTGTTCATCTTGTAAGAGTTTAAGATTGGCTAAGATTTCTTCACTTTGACATCCGAGATCATCTAGGACATCTTCAGCATGTGCTGTCCAAGTAGTTAAGTAATTACCCAACTGGTATACTTGATCTAAATCATTTGGATTCTGTGCATTATGTTCAATAAGTGGTGCACAGTCAGCTCTAGTAGCAGGTTGCTTAGAAAGCGAAGAGGTTGTACTAAACTTAGTACGGGATGGCCATTTGCCACCTTTCACATATCTACGATTGGCATATTGCCATTCTTCGACAGGAGGAAAGTGACCGACACGATGCATTTTCTGTACAATGGGTAAAAATGGTTTTGACTCAGGTATATACAAATCTTGAGGAGCTAAAACAGGCTCAACAACAGGTTCGGACTGATCTACTTCTTGGAATGTAGGAATTGATTGACTGCTTGAAGCAATAATAGCAGGATCCAAAGGAAAAACATATTTCTTCTGCCTGGCTAGTGGACGAGGAACTTGAGGTCTAGGAGGAATGAGCTTTACCTGACCATTGTCAATGGTTACTCGTTTGGTTTTTAATTCAGGCTTCTTTGTATCATTAATGGCTTTGTACTGGAAGTACCAATTATTAGGTAATTCTTCTTGATCATACAGAACACCTTCAACTTGGGCATTAGTTAATCCAACCGTAACACAATCTTTTAAAACAGGCTGTTTAAGCTTGGGATGTGCTGTATTAGTTAACTGAAAAGAGGCTTGCCCAATAAGAGAAAGATATTCACTTTCTTCAGCCATTTGTAAACCTTGGACACCAGATAACAATTTCCAACAGTCTTTGAGATGAGCATCGGTAAGACTAATAACATAATCAGGAAATATGGTTCCATATTGACAACCAGTGGACAGATTTCCCATAATAGTGCCTATACGGGCATGATCATATGTTTGGTGACGAGTATCAAACAATTCAATGATACAGGGAGTATTGATACCATGACGGAATAAAGGAGCAAGTCCAATTCTAATCCCCCCAAAATGTAAATAAAAGCATTTTCCATCACGAGCATATTGGCGAAACTGTTTGATTTCATCATCAGAAAAAAGATTCAAAGCAAGGATTTGAACAGACGGACCAGAAATTTTGATGGTAATTTCAACTTCCTTCAAGAAATTTTTCTTTTTGAGCATGAAAGTCATGGGTAGTTTATAGATTTCAGTAGAATGGAGCTCAGGAGGAGTCCATTTAGATGGGTCTTCAACTACTTCATGTTTCTCATTTTCAGACTCAGGAACTTCAGATTCAACCGAACGGGATGAGACTTCATTAATGACTTTTCGTTCAACAGTAGTGAAGGATCGCAAGAATTTAGCCATAGTGAATTTAAACCAGAGATTGACTTCAGAAAGCGTTTATCTAATATACACGCCGAAGCAGTGTAATTCCCAGGCTGCCTGGCTTTTCTGTATGATCTGTCATAAATTCGACTCTTGATACGGATAGTACAAAGCATTGCTGATACAGGATAGATAGAGAGTGCTGAAACAGGATAGAGAGAGGGCTCTGATACCAACAGATTAATTTGCTCTGCTCTGATACCACAAAAGATATGCTACCGATACCAACAAAGATAGAATAGAATTCTGACAGAGATAAGAATGCTCTTTGAACAAAAAAGATGGATGGACTATCATAACTTACATGAATAATCTGAAGTGGACGCCGACCACAAATTCCTTCTTCACATCAACAAGAGAAATGCGTACCAGCGCAACTCCTAGGCGCTTCTCAACCCGCCTTACAATCTCAACTCAGGATGTCTTTTAGAAGAACAGTCCTCAGACTGGCGGCCCAGCAGGCTTCTCTATTATTTCAAGTAAAATTGTTACACACCATATACGACAAGTCTTAGAGCAGACTTGATTACAACACTCAGAACTTACACTGACTCAGAATTCACTATGGCTCGAAAACTCGATGCCTAGACTTACAATCCTATCTCTATTTATACACAAAAAGAGCATCTTGAGGGTCCTTGCCTGACATCGATTGGTCATGGCGGTGTCTACTCAGATATGCTCGAATACAATAATGCAAATCAATAATTACAAAAGATGCACTCGCATGCGCATCTGCAAAAGTAAAAGTCAATCATGGGGTGTTGTCTTCAGCGGAATCTGACGAGGATTTGTTGTCGTAATATTGCTTTTCTAGAATGTCGAGATATTTTTGCTCCCAATCTACATTATTGGCTTGCGAATCTTCATATGTGTCGATATATAAAGTATCTTTTTCTGTGAAGCTGTCGTCTTTCTCTTTACCTTTTGCGCTGGCCACTTGTATTGTAGATTCTTTATGGATAGGGGCACGGGATGATTGTCCTGTATCAAATTTGATCGTATCTGCTGTGACATAAAGTCGTTTCTTGGAAACAGATATTCTGTGTCTTTTACTTTCCACCGATTGATGTAGGCCATTGGATCAATCTCTATTCCTAGGAAAATATCAGACCTTCGTGGCTTGATTTCCGGCACATTTTGCATGGCAAGTTCAATGCCATCTAGCAAATCCCATCTGAATATCTGGAACATTGTGACAGTTCTTTCTATGCAATATTGGACCCAGATTTTACAGTATTGGCTGATGTCGTACTGATGTTGCCATCCTCTTGTAAACACAACTGAGGAACATACATGGTTAGATAAAATCAAATTAATCAGAAAAGCTATGTCTTCTGACCAATTGCCATGATGAATTTTCATTGTGATGAAATTTTTTGAATTAATCCAGATTTCGAATGCAGGCTTGGATCCTTGCATATGGTCAAGAGTTCTTGTCATTGAAACTTTTTCTTGCAGAGTTAATCTAGGGAACTCTTTTAGCCAAGAGGTAATCTTTCTGATTTGATCTGGATTATCAATCAACGGAGGTCCTTCTAACACGACTGAACTATACATCTGATCAAATGGACTAGGAACTATAGGAAGGCGAAATTCCATACTATAGTGTTCCCATGGTGAATTATAGGTACAAAGATATTGAACTGTTCGTTCAACACACTGTGAAGCTCTAATCACCATTTTCTTCTGACATCTGCCATTTTTAATTTCCCAATCAGCAAAAGGTTGGAAGAGTTCATACTGGGGAAAGGAGTCAGTATCATGATAATGTTCATCGACTCGCTGTAGAAAAGCAGCGTCCATTTCTTCAAATAGATCAGCAATACGGAGTGACACAAGGAACCTCTGAATTTTCTCTGTCATATTGACTTCTGCTAAATCTAACATCTTAGCAGAACTATATACAGAAAGTGCAAAATCAACTACACCAATAATCTGGTAGTAGTTCAAAACTTTTAAAACATAAATAGCTTTATCAGTGTAGGTCTTGGTCCAAAAATCATCTAATGTTTTGAAATAGACTTTGACCTTCATATTAGGAAGAGGGAAAACTTTAACTAAGTCTTCATCTAGTCCTAAAAATGGGCCAACATTTTTTGCCTGCCATGCTTGGCAGTTCTGAATCCATTGATTTCGGCGAAGCCTTAAACCAACAAGCTTTTTGATCTCGTTAGTGAGATCACTGGCCATTCGCTGTAGTATTCTCCATCTTTTGACAAAAGTGATAAGAGAATCTTCTTCTCCTGGTAAAGCAAAGATGTTTGTAACAGAAACCATACCGTATGCTTTGTTCATTTCCCTGGTCAATGCATCAGCCAAGAAATTAGAGTTACCAGGAATCCATTCAACATCAAACTCATACATCTGAAACCACATTTGCCATGCTAACAATCTTCCTCTAGCTAATTGCTTATCTATTTTTGCATTGAGGAAATATTTAAAGTTCATGGAATCAGTTCTAATGAGAAATTTAGCAGGAGCTAAATAGATTTCAAACTTCTGTATTCCATTGAATATGGCTAAGGTTTCCTTTTCGGCTGGAAAATATTCTTTCTGATGTTTAGAGAATTCTCCAGAGGAATAAGCACATAAGATTTCTTCAATCTTATTATCAACTGTTACTCTTTCTAGAAGAGTAGCTGACCAAAAGTTGTCAGAGGCATCAGTCTGTAAAATTAGGAATCCATTTCCAGGAGGCTTCAAAGATGGTAACTTTTGACATTCTGCTTTCAACTGTTGTACTGCAACTGTAGCTTCGGAAGACCAGCCACCATTAATAAATTGGCGTATAGGGGCTGTCTTTTCAGATAAATCTGGAATGTATTTGTGAACATAGTTAAGAATTCCTAAAAATCGTTGAATCATCTTTTTGTCAGTAAGATGATCAGGAAACTCAGACAATTTAATAAGTGAATGTGGCTGCATCTGAATTTTTCCTTCTTTGATTTCAATACCAAGGAATTCCACCTGTTCTTGAAAAAGGACCATTTTCTTCTCGGAAAGAACCAGACCATGATTCTTTGCTTCTTCTAGAAAAATATGTAAATGCTTGAGATGAGATTCTAAATTCACACTATGTACAAGAATGTCATCAATATATACAACGATAAAATCATATGAACCGAAAATATGATCCATTCTTCGTTGAAAGAAGGCAGGAGCATTCTTTAAACCAAATGGAACAACTTTCCACTGAAAGAAACCGACAGGGCATGTGAAAGCTGTTTTATGCCGATCTTCTTCTGCAATCTGTATCTGATAATAACCAGATTTCAAATCAAACTTACTGAATATTTTACTATCATGAATTTTTCTCATAATAGTCTCTTGACGTGGCAGGGGATAATTAAAGCTCTTAGTGATTGCATTAAGAGGCTTGTAATTAATTACCATTCGATCTTTACCCCTGACTATTTCAGAATGATTTCTTACCAAGAATGCAGAACATGAATAATGAGATTCACTGCTCTCAATTAACTGAAGATCTAACAATTCTTGAATTTGCTTTCGCATTTCTTTTTCTTCTGCTGGAGTACAAGGAATTAACTTACCAGTGACTCCATTCTCATGCAGTGTAATAATCTCTTGTTTTGGACTTTTTGTGGTCCAAAATGCCTGTGGGTTGTTTGAGCAACATTTCAACAACTGTTCATAGATTTCTAACTGTAAAGGAGACCAATTAGGATCTTTATTTACCTTTTGGGTTGACTGAACTTTTGCCTCATAAATGCTTAACACTTCTTGCCAATCATGAGACGTTTTCTTGTTCTTTTTATAGTCAACTTTCTTTTGGCTCTGCGTTTTTCTAGCTTCAGAATCTGCAAGAGATAATCTTGGGACTGCTATTGCCTTTTTCTTTACATTGAAGATAATTTTATCTTCACTAATGGTCACAGGTAATACTGAGTTAATGAAAGGCATTCCCAAAAATAAGCTTGAGGAATTGTCATAGTGCTGAATAGCAGAGATTTTTAGAGTAACCCCCCCAAGTTTTAAAGAAACATTATCAACATAGTGGGTAAGGTTAACAGTACCACCAATGGTCTCAGAGACAATAATATTATGCAAAGGTTTCCATAAACCTTTAAACAGAGAAGGGCGAGCAAGATTATTTGAACCTCCTGTGTCAATGAAAGCATCGACACTAATCCACTCACCACGAACTTGTACTTCAACGGGAATATACAAAAGGCGATTTGTTTTTACAATCTTTTTGAGAAAAACAGATTCATCAACAGGAGGAGTATTAACAGGAAGTGAGGGAGAAGAGGAGACTGATTTGGGATATGGACACAGAGAATTCACCAGTGGTTGTGGAGACAAAGAATTAAAACGGGGTTGTGAATTATGAGTGTCGGTAGAAACAAGACTTTTAGTCTCAGAAATCTCAGAAGATGAGTCTTCGAGATATTCATCAGTAACGGATTCATCACTAAAATGATCTTCACTATCCCATTCAAGATCAAAAGTGGGATTGACATTCATTTTCTGACTGTATGAATCAACTACTTCATTTTCGGAATCAGAAGCATCTGTAAGAATATATACATCAGATACCTCATCATTGGAACTGACAACGGACCAATCATCAATAAATTCTTCAAAATCAAAGCAAGCTTTAAGTTTGCCTGAAATACTTTTGGGACATTTGCGGGCAAAATGTCCTTCTTGTTTGCAGATAAAACATCTGTCATCTCGACGTGGCTGCTTTCGTTTCTTCACATATCTGAACTTTCTTAATGGTTTTCGAGGATTTGCTACCCTTTTTGCTCTATATTTTCCATATCTTTTCCCGGACTTTCTGGATTTTCTTTTGTGAAAAGGAGTCCATGGCAAGACATCACGACAAACATTGAGATTTGGAGTAACATTGTTAACTTGCTTTTGCCAGCAAAGATATTTAACTTTTTCTTTAGCCCGAAAAAGAAGATCTATCCAGTAGATTTGTTCAATCTTCTTACCTTGATGTTCAAGATCTTTGGAGATCATGTCACCAAGATTTCCTGGGAGCTTGGACAGGAAATATACTTTTTGGCTAAAGTCATTATTCAGCTTTGCTTTAAAGACTTTTCTCATATATTCAGATCCAAATTGATCAAGATCTTTGAGATCTTTAAGTTCCATTCGGGAAAGATCGGTAAGAATCTGTCTGTATTCATCTGTAGGTTCTGGAACAAATTGAGTTAACAATAAGACTTCTAGAGTTGCTAAACCAGCTAAAGCAACATTCTGTCGTTCTTCAGGGGTTGCAGAAAACCACCAATCCCATACAATACCAGCCATTCTTTTCTCAGCAAGTAAAAATATTGAAAAATTATCATATTTAGCCACAACTTGCATTTGATAAAGAGCACCTATCCATACCCTAATAGATTCACCAGGGTTGGTAGATCGATCAAGATCTAAAACATATCCTGACATGTTGGCTGCAAATAAATCTTCTTCAAGTCTAGGATACTTAGGCTCTGTTTGTCTGTTGGCTTTTTGCAGAGATGGTTTTATAAATGAGGGAAATAAAGTAGCAACATTTTCAAAAGTTGCTAGTTCAGACTTATTTTTGAAAGAAGTAATAGGTGTTGTTTTTTCTCTGACAAAACTGACTTGACTATTACTTGATTCTGCTCTTTCTTCTTCTTCTTCTGATTTAGATTCAGAGGTTTCCCACTTGGACGGAATTTCCATAGTTCGAGAAAATCTAGGAGGCTGAGATTCTCGTTTCTTCTTAGCTCTTCTCTTTTTCTCTTTGTCTTCTCGTCGCTGCTTATCAGCGGCTTGTTCATCTTGTAAGAGTTTAAGATTGGCTAAGATTTCTTCACTTTGACATCCGAGATCATCTAGGACATCTTCAGCATGTGCTGTCCAAGTAGTTAAGTAATTACCCAACTGGTATACTTGATCTAAATCATTTGGATTCTGTGCATTATGTTCAATAAGTGGTGCACAGTCAGCTCTAGTAGCAGGTTGCTTAGAAAGTGAAGAGGTTGTACTAAACTTAGTACGGGATGGCCATTTGCCACCTTTCACATATCTACGATTAGCATATTTCCATTCTTCGACAGGAGGAAAGTGACCGACATGATGCATTTTTTGTACAATGGGTAAAAATGGTTTTGACTCAGGTATATACAAATCTTGAGGAGCTAAAACAGGCTCAACAACAGGTTCGGACTGATCTACTTCTTGGAATGTAGGAATTGATTGACTGCTTGAAGCAATAATAGCAGGATCCAAAGGAAAAACATATTTCTTCTGCCTGGCTAGTGGACGAGGAACTTGAGGTCTAGGAGGAATGAGCTTTACCTGACCATTGTCAATGGTTACTCGTTTGGTTTTTAATTCAGGCTTCTTTGTATCATTAATGGCTTTGTACTGGAAGTACCAATTACTAGGTAATTCTTCTTGATCATACAGAACACCTTCAACTTGGGCATTAGTTAATCCAACCGTAACACAATCTTTTAAAACAGGCTGTTTAAGCTTGGGATGTGTTGTATTAGTTAACTGAAAAGAGGCTTGCCCAATAAGAGAAAGATATTCACTTTCTTCAGCCATTTGTAAACCTTGGACACCAGATAACAATTTCCAACAGTCTTTGAGATGAGCATCGGTAAGACTAATAGCATAATCAGGAAATATGGTTCCATATTGACAACCAGTGGACAGATTTCCCATAATAGTGCCTATACGGGCATGATCATATGTTTGGTGACGAGTATCAAACAATTCAATGATACAGGGAGTATTGATACCATGACGGAATAAAGGAGCAAGTCCAATTCTAATCCCCCCAAAATGTAAATAAAAGTATTTTCCATCACGAGCATATTGGCGAAACTGTTTGATTTCATCATCAGCAAAAAGATTCAAAGCAAGGATTTGAACAGACGAACCAGAAATTTTGATGGTAATTTCAACTTCCTTCAAGAAATTTTTCTTTTTGAGCATGAAAGTCATGGGTAGTTTATAGATTTCAGTAGAATGGAGCTCAGGAGGAGTCCATTTAGATGGGTCTTCAACTACTTCATGTTTCTCATTTTCAGACTCAGGAACTTCAGATTCAACCGAACGGGATGAGACTTCATTAATGACTTTTCGTTCAACAGTAGTGAAGGATCGCAAGAATTTAGCCATAGTGAATTTAAACCAGAGATTGACTTCAGAAAGCGTTTATCTAATATACACGCCGAAGCTGTGTAATTCGAAGGCTGCCTGGCTTTCTGGAGGCTCTGTCTATAAATTCGACACAAGAGAGCAAGAGGGCTCGGATACAGGGATTAACAACAGGAGAGAAACAGGGCTCCTGTTGTTAATCCCATTATCCTAGCCCTCTTGCTCTCTTGTGTCGAATTTATAGACAGAGCCTCCAGAAAGCCAGGCAGCCTTCGAATTACACAGCTTCGGCGTGTATATTAGATAAACGCTTCCTGAAGTCAATCTCTCGTTTAAATTAACTATGGCTAAATTCTTGCGATCCTTCACTACTGTTGAACGAAAAGTCATTAATGAAGTCTCATCCCGTTCGGTTGAATCTGAAGTTCCTGAGTCTGAAAATGAGAAACATGAAGTAGTTGAAGACCCATCTAAATGGACTCCTCCTGAGCTCCATTCTACTGAAATCTATAAACTACCCATGACTTTCATGCTCAAAAAGAAAAATTTCTTGAAGGAAGTTGAAATTACCATCAAAATTTCTGGTCCGTCTGTTCAAATCCTTGCTTTGAATCTTTTTTCTAATGATGAAATCAAACAGTTTCGCCAATATGCTCGTGATGGAAAATGCTTTTATTTACATTTTGGGGGGATTAGAATTGGACTTGCTCCTTTATTCCGTCATGGTATCAATACTCCCTGTATCATTGAATTGTTTGATACTCGTCACCAAACATATGATCATGCCCGTATAGGCACTATTATGGGAAATCTGTCCACTGGTTGTCAATATGGAACCATATTTCCTGATTATGCTATTAGTCTTACCGATGCTCATCTCAAAGACTATTGGAAATTGTTATCTGGTGTCCAAGGTTTACAAATGGCTGAAGAAAGTGAATATCTTTCTCTTATTGGGCAAGCCTCTTTTCAGTTAACTAATACAGCACATCCCAAGCTTAAATAGCCTGTTTTAAAAGATTGTGTTACGGTTGGATTAACTAATGCCCAAGTTGAAGGTGTTCTGTATGATCAAGAAGAATTACCTAATAATTGGTACTTCCAGTACAAAGCCATTAATGATACAAAGAAGCCTGAATTAAAAACCAAACGAGTAACCATTGACAATGGTCAGGTAAAGCTCATTCCTCCTAGACCTCAAGTTCCTCGTCCACTAGCCAGGGAGAAGAAATATGTTTTTCCTTTGGATCCTGCTATTATTGCTTCAAGCAGTCAATCAATTCCTACATTCCAAGAAGTAGATCAGTCCGAACCTGTTGTTGAGCCTGTTTTAGCTCCTCAAGATTTGTATATACCTGAGTCAAAACCATTTTTACCCATTGTACAGAAAATGCATCGTGTCGGTCACTTTCCTCCTGTCGAAGAATGGCAATATGCCAATCGTAGATATGTGAAAGGTGGCAAATGGCCATCCCGTACTAAGTTTAGTACAACCTCTTCGCTTTCTAAGCAACCTGCTACTAGAGCTGACTGTGCACCACTTATTGAACATAATGCACAGAATCCAAATGATTTAGATCAAGTATACCAGTTGGGTAATTACTTAACTACTTGGACAGCACATGCTGAAGATGTCCTAGATGATCTCGGATGTCAAAGTGAAGAAATCTTAGCCAATCTTAAACTCTTACAAGATGAACAAGCCGCTGATAAGCAGCGACGAGAAGACAAAGAGAAAAAGAGAAGAGCTAAGAAGAAACGAGAATCTCAGCCTCCTAGATTTTCTCGAACTATGGAAATTCCGTCCAAGTGGGAAACCTCTGAATCTAAATCAGAAGAAGAAGAAGAAGAAAGAGCAGAATCAAGTAATAGTCAAGTCAGTTTTGTCAGAGAAAAAACAACACCTATTACTTCTTTCAAAAATAAGTCTGAACTAGCAACTTTTGAAAATGCTGCTACTTTATTTCCCTCATTTATAAAACCATCTCTGCAAAAAGCCAACAGACAAACAGAGCCTAAGTATCCTAGACTTGAAGAAGATTTATTTGCAGCCAACATGTCAGGATATGTTTTAGATCTTGATCGATCTACCAACCCTGGTGAATCTATTAGGGTATGGATAGGTGCTCTTTATCAAATGCAAGTTGTGGCTAAATATGATAATTTTTCAATATTTTTACTTGCTGAGAAAAGAATGGCTGGTATTGTATGGGATTGGTGGTTTTCTGCAACCCCTGAAGAACGACAGAATGTTGCTTTAGCTGGTTTAGCAACTCTAGAAGTCTTATTGTTAACTCAATTTGTTCCAGAACCTACAGATGAATACAGACAGATTCTTACTGATCTTTCCCGAATGGAACTTAAAGATCTCAAAGATCTTGATCAATTTGGATCTGAATATATGAGAAAATTCTTTAAAGCAAAGCTGAATAATGACTTTAGCCAAAAAGTATATTTCCTGTCCAAGCTCCCAGGAAATCTTGGTGACATGATCTCCAAAGATCTTGAACATCAAGGTAAGAAGATTGAACAAATCTACTGGATAGATCTTCTTTTTCGGGCTAAAGAAAAAGTTAAATATCTTTGCTGGCAAAAGCAAGTTAACAATGTTACTCCAAATCTCAATGTTTGTCGTGATGTCTTGCCATGGACTCCTTTTCACAAAAGAAAATCCAGAAAGTCCGGGAAAAGATATGGAAAATATAGAGCAAAAAGGGTAGCAAATCCTCGAAAACCATTAAGAAAGTTCAGATATGTGAAGAAACGAAAGCAGCCACGTCGAGATGACAGATGTTTTATCTGCAAACAAGAAGGACATTTTGCCCGCAAATGTCCCAAAAGTATTTCAGGCAAACTTAAAGCTTGCTTTGATTTTGAAGAATTTATTGATGATTGGTCCGTTGTCAGTTCCAATGATGAGGTATCTGATGTATATATTCTTACAGATGCTTCTGATTCCGAAAATGAAGTAGTTGATTCATACAGTCAGAAAATGAATGTCAATCCCACTTTTGATCTTGAATGGGATAGTGAAGATCATTTTAGTGATGAATCCGTTACTGATGAATATCTCGAAGACTCATCTTCTGAGATTTCTGAGACTAAAAGTCTTGTTTCTACCGACACTCATAATTCACAACCCCGTTTTAATTCTTTGTCTCCACAACCACTGGTGAATTCTCTGTGTCCATATCCCAAATCAGTCTCCTCTTCTCCCTCACTTCCTGTTAATACTCCTCCTGTTGATGAATCTGTTTTTCTCAAAAAGATTGTAAAAACAAATCGCCTTTTGTATATTCCCGTTGAAGTACAAGTTCGTGGTGAGTGGATTAGTGTCGATGCTTTCATTGACACAGGAGGTTCAAATAATCTTGCTCGCCCTTCTCTGTTTAAAGGTTTATGGAAACCTTTGCATAATATTATTGTCTCTGAGACCATTGGTGGTACTGTTAACCTTACCCACTATGTTGATAATGTTTCTTTAAAACTTGGGGGGGTTACTCTAAAAATCTCTGCTATTCAGCACTATGACAATTCCTCAAGCTTATTTTTGGGAATGCCTTTCATTAACTCAGTATTACCTGTGACCATTAGTGAAGATAAAATTATCTTCAATGTAAAGAAAAAGGCAATAGCAGTCCCAAGATTATCTCTTGCAGATTCTGAAGCTAGAAAAACGCAGAGCCAAAAGAAAGTTGACTATAAAAAGAACAAGAAAACGTCTCATGATTGGCAAGAAGTGTTAAGCATTTATGAGGCAAAAGTTCAGTCAACCCAAAAGGTAAATAAAGATCCTAATTGGTCTCCTTTACAGTTAGAAATCTATGAACAGTTGTTGAAATGTTGCTCAAACAACCCACAGGCATTTTGGACCACAAAAAGTCCAAAACAAGAGATTATTACACTGCATGAGAATGGAGTCACTGGTAAGTTAATTCCTTGTACTCCAGCAGAAGAAAAAGAAATGCGAAAGCAAATTCAAGAATTGTTAGATCTTCAGTTAATTGAGAGCAGTGAATCTCATTATTCATGTTCTGCATTCTTGGTAAGAAATCATTCTGAAATAGTCAGGGGTAAAGATCGAATGGTAATTAATTACAAGCCTCTTAATGAAATCACTAAGAGCTTTAATTATCCCCTGCCACGTCAAGAGACTATTATGAGAAAAATTCATGATAGTAAAATATTCAGTAAGTTTGATTTGAAATCTGGTTATTATCAGATACAGATTGCAGAAGAAGATCGGCATAAAACAGCTTTCACATGCCCTGTCGGTTTCTTTCAGTGGAAAGTTGTTCCATTTGGTTTAAAGAATGCTCCTGCCTTCTTTCAACGAAGAATGGATCATATTTTCGGTTCATATGATTTTATCGTTGTATATATTGATGACATTCTTGTACATAGTGTGAATTTAGAATCTCATCTCAAGCATTTACATATTTTTCTAGAAGAAGCAAAGAATCATGGTCTGGTTCTTTCCGAGAAGAAAATGGTCCTTTTTCAAGAACAGGTGGAATTCCTTGGTATTGAAATCAAAGAAGGAAAAATTCAGATGCAGCCACATTCACTTATTAAATTGTCTGAGTTTCCTGATCATCTTACTGACAAAAAGATGATTCAACGATTTTTAGGAATTCTTAACTATGTTCACAAATACATTCCAGATTTATCTGAAAAGACAGCCCCTATACGCCAATTTATTAATGGTGGCTGGTCTTCCGAAGCTACAGTTGCAGTACAACAGTTGAAAGCAGAATGTCAAAAGTTACCATCTTTGAAGCCTCCTGGAAATGGATTCCTAATTTTACAGACTGATGCCTCTGACAACTTTTGGTCATCTACTCTTCTAGAAAGAGTAACAGTTGAGAATAAGGTTGAAGAAATCTTATGTGCTTATTCCTCTGGAGAATTCTCTAAACATCAGAAAGAATATTTTCCAGCCGAAAAGGAAACCTTAGCCATATTCAATGGAATACAGAAGGAAATGAACAAAGCATACGGTATGGTTTCTGTTACAAACATCTTTGCTTTACCAGGAGAAGAAGATTCTCTTATCACTTTTGTCAAAAGATGGAGAATACTGCAGCAAATGGCCAGTGATCTCACTAACGAGATCAAAAAGCTTGTTGGTTTAAGGCTTCGCCGAAATCAATGGATTCAGAGAATGCTCTTAGTGATTGCATTAAGAGGCTTGTAATTAATTACCATTCGATCTTTACCCATGACTATTTCAGAATGATTTCTTACCAAGAATGCAGAACATGAATAAAGAGATTCACTACTCTCAATTAACTGAAGATCTAACAATTCTTGAATTTGCTTTTGCATTTCTTTTTCTTCTGCTGGAGTACAAGGAATTAACTTACCAGTGACTCCATTCTCATGCAGTGTAATAATCTCTTGTTTTGGACTTTTTGTGGTCCAAAATGCCTGTGGGTTGTTTGAGCAACATTTCAACAACTGTTCATAGATTTCTAACTGTAAAGGAGACCAGTTAGGATCTTTATTTACCTTTTGGGTTGACTGAACTTTTGCCTCATAAATGCTTAACACTTCTTGCCAATCATGAGACGTTTTCTTGTGCTTTTTATAGTCAACTTTCTTTTGGCTCTGCGTTTTTCTGAAGGGATAATTTTTCCCTATGGAAATCACAGATGGAGGATATACTGATTTTAAAGGATCAGTATTTTCCGATTGAGGGCACAACAAAGAAACCCTCATCGATGAAAAATGAAGAGTGGAATAAGCTAGATAGAAAGGCGATTGCAACAATCTGCCAATATTTAGCAAAGAATGTTTATTTCAATGTGTCTGGAGAAAAGACGACAAAAGGATTATGGAAGAAGCTCCATGATCTATATGAGAAGAACACGGCATCAACCAAAGTGTTCTTGATGAAGAAGCTTTATAATCTCAAAATGAAGGAGGCTTTAGTTGTTGAGCTCTTGAATGCATTTAATATTATTACTAATCAACTTGCCTTTGTTAAAATCATTTTAGATGATGAAATTAGAGCTATTTTGCTAATGTGTTCTATGTCAAATAGCTGGGAAAATTTAATTGTAGCTATGAGCGGTTCAACAACTAGAAGGACCCTGAAGTTTGATGATGTCAGCAGGAGTTTAATGAATGAGGAGCTGTGACGCAAGTCAATTGCGGAAAACCATGGAGGAGAGGCTCTAGCTCTAGCTGATCGTGGTAGGAGAATGGATAGAGGCTGGCAAGGGCGATCAAGATCGAGAGGTCGATCAAAATCAAGGAGAGGCAGAATCATCTGCTTTCATTGTGGCAAACCTAAGCACATGAAGAAAGAATGTCGATTCTAGAAGAAAGGACAAAAGAATCAGAGACCATCCAATACAAATCACAAGTCATCCAGCACAAATGAAGGTGAGACTACTACTGTAGCCACAAATGGTGATGTGTTGTTTACTATTTCAGTAGAGGATGCATGTGTATATACATCTAGCAGTAACTTTGATCGGATCCTTGACTCTGGGGCATCTCACCATGTAACCCCATGCAATGATAGTTTTGTTTCATATAATCCTGGTGATTATGGTAGAGTGCATTTGGGGAATAATCAATTTTGCAGTATTGTTGGAGTGGTAGATGTCTAGATCAAGATGAAAGATGGACAAGATATATTGTTGAAATAAATCAGGCATTTACTAGAAATGTGCATGAGTTTAATCTCTATGGGACGGCTGGATGATGAAGGCTATTCAACAAGATTTGGAAAAGGAGGCTGGAAAATTAGAAAAGGTGCATTGGTCTTGACCAGAGGACACAAGACAGGAACATTATACACATTGAAGAAACTAATAGGAAAATTAGATTTGGCTACTATCACAAAAGAAAGAAATTCAACAGATCTGTGGCATAAGCGTTTGGGTCACATGAGCGAGAAGGGCTTAAAAATCCTTGTTGGTAAAAATTTATTGCCAGGTTTGAAATCCTACAATCTTGATCTTTGTGAGCATTGTATATATGGTAGACAAAGAAGGGTTTCATTCCTTATAGGTGACCATGACAGAAAGAAAAATGTGTTAGAATTGGTACACTCAGATGTGTTTGGGCCTATTAATATCAAATCATTAGGAGCAGCATCATATTTTGTAACATTTATAGATGATGCATCCAGGAAGGTTTGGACATATCCTATGAAAAATAAAAGTGAAGTGTTTGGAATATTTCAAAAATTCCATGATGCTGTTGAAAGAGAGACTAACAAATTGCTGAAGTGTTTAAGAACAGATAATGGTGGAGAATATTGCTCAAATGCATTTAAGGAATATTGTAACATGTTTGGCATAAAGCATGAGAAGATTGTGCCTGGTACTCCTCAACAGAATGGTGTCACAGAAAGGATGAATCGCACCATTATGGAAAAGGTGCGAAGTATGTTGTCCAATTTCGGTTTGAAGAAGAATTTTTGGGCTGAAGCAGTCAGGACTACTTGCTACCTCATAAATAGATCTCCAACTACAACTTTGGATGGCGGTATCCCTGAAGAATTTTGGACTGGTAAGAATTTGAATTATTTTCACTTGAAAATCTTTGGATGTGAAGCATTCGTACACATTCCCAAAGAAAATAGAACTAAGCTAGATGATAAATCTATGAAATGCATTTCTTTGGGATATGCAGATGAAGATTTTGGTTATCGTCTATGGGATCCAGTCAAACATAAAATTATTAGAAGTAGGGATGTTATATTTAATGAGTCAAAAATGCTCAAGAGGACTGTAGGTGAGTTGGAGGTCAAGAAGGTTATTGACAGGTTTGAAGAGAAGCTGGAAAACATACCACCAATACAAGAAAATGAACAACAAATTCAGGAGCATGAAGAACAACAAGTGGTATCAGAGCCAAAGGTCGTGAGTTCGAAACACACCTGGCTCGCTTTGAGGGGGGAGATTGTTGCGCTCCTCGTTAATGGCGGTGTTAATCCAATGCTCCCGTGTGTTTTGTGGCATGTGCTTAACACTAGCGACGTGTCTGTTTACTAACACTTGCAGGTTTTGGTGTAACGGCAATCGTGACTCCAACATGTGGCATCAACGTCGGCGTTCCCATCAACACTTCCATCACCTGTGACACATACTCATTATTTGCCTTCTTTTATTAGTATTGGTTTTCATTGCTACTTGTGAATTGATATAAGTGTGCAACTTTAAAGTGTTTATGGTTTTGATTACAGGATCCACTAATCAGCTCGAGCCGAGCAACAGACAAGGAGAGGACTGTAGCCGAATGAATAAAATCCTATAATAACAATAAATAAAATAGTGTAATCAGGACGTTCAATGGGATGGCCTCTTATCTTTGTTGTCATATTTTACAGTTTTATGTAATAAAAAGATATTATTCCAAATTGCTGTGGTGGTCTTTGTGTTACGATTTAAGTTTTGTTTTAAACAAATTATAAAGTATTTAAGTTATCGTGTGAAGCATTTTTTTGGGAAGAGCTTCTCTCCACTGTAAAGTGGGTGGATGCTAAACCTACTATAAAATATTGAGTATTGATTGATTTTGATGTTGATGGTTCATGAATACATTATTAAGTATCAACAATTGTACAACTTAGAACATGATTGTGGGATTTCATTTCATTAGTGAATTTAGGTTTAGACATGTTTTTGGTGTACCAAGTTATCATGTTTGTCATTTGGCTGTGTTGATATTTGAAATTGAGTAGATAAAAAGAAAGGGTAATGAATTTTTTTAAGTTTGGTAATTTTAAATTTTTGTTTTGATTCTTATTTTTTAGTGTGTCTAATAGTCAATAGTAGTTTGGTAATTTTAATTTTATATTTTGATTCTTATTTTTAGGGTGTCTAATAGTCAATAGTCGTTATGAGGAAGAGTCTACCGATGTTGAGGGGCCAATAACTAAGCATAACCCGAAGGGCTTCAGGGAGAATTGACCCTGTGACCTCCATGGCGAGGCACTTATTTGACCATTTGAGCTAACCCTTGGGGCTATTTTCAAAGAATACTGTTCACATATATTCCTATATGATAACTGGTGAGTTGAGGGAACAACTACAAGTCCATATTAGAACTTAATAATGGGTTGCATATTGTTGCGATTTCATACATTAAACTTTGCGGATTAATGTACATATTAGTGATGTGAATAACATTGCTTTTGTGCATTTTAAGAAAGAACTATATGCTATAACTTGTGGGGATGATACGACCATTAAGCTAAATTTGTTACATAATTGTTGACTTCATTATATTATGTATGCGTTTTCAATGATTATTATTTTTTAGTAGAAAAAAGGCTACTTCATATATATTTTATATTATATATATATATATATATATATATATATATGTTGCATGAGTTTCCGGAACGTTGGGGAACTTGGGTATGGGTGTCAGGAATGGCTTAGAGTTTCCCCAAATTTACAGGAAAACGACTAATCGAGAGCAGTAATAATTATATAATAAAAATTTAAAAAATTAAAATATAAAAATATTTTAATTATATATAATATAATAAAATCATATTGAATCAAAATATTCAAATATTAAAATTCAATTTAAATTAAATACATCTCTCTGTATATATAAATATATTCTTTGGGTGTCTCTCTCCTTGAGTCTCTCCCTTTTATATATATAAAATATTAACATTATGACACATGACGAGTCTTTGAAACAATCTAGCTTAAAAATACAAAGGAACAATTTTAGATATGTTTTTCTAGTTATTCTTAAGAGAAAAAGTAAAGAAACTATTATGTTTAAGCATTGACTACCACATACAATGTGAACACACAATCTTCTGCCATATATACACATAAACAACAAAAGAAATACTCATCAGCATAACATCCCAGATATCACCCTTACATCGAGGTCCCACACACTTCCTTAACCCATCAAGAGATTGCTCTAGTTTCTCAATTAAAGATATCGGTGTTAAGGATGTCTTTGGCGTTTCTTCCTGCGAAGGTTTCAACTTACGCTCACTTTTGGGGGAAATTCAGCATATTTCTCTACAGGATTTATATTCCCCAACCCCAGGGAATGCGAGAACTCTAAAAAAACAGTCTTCAAAGCTCCCGAAACTTTCCCATTCTCCCATTGCAGCTCCCCTTGAAAAGGGAACGTTCCCATACAGTTCCAAAGCTCTCGAGAAGCTCCCATTGTAGCTCCCCTTGAAAAGGGAACGTTCCCGTGCAGTTCCAAAGCTCTCGAGAAGCTCCCATTGTAGCTCCCCTTGAAAAGGGAACGTTCCCATACAGTTCCAAAGCTCGCGGGAGCGCAGGAACCATAGGAACGGGTTTCCCAACTCTTGGAAACAGTTCCCATGTAACATATATATATTATATATATATATATTTATATATTATATATATATATAAGTACTACATATTCATATTTCTCTTCTAACTTTTTTGTGACATGGTATCATCTTTTTGTTACCTGTCTTCCTACTCTATATCCTCGTTACATCTTCTCTGCTTTATTTCTTCTCCAAAATAGAATATTACATCATTTTATAGTATTTATTCTTCATTTTTGTTTACTTGCAACAAAACATTTCAAACACAAAATATTACAACATGTAAATGTATCAAATATTATTAGAACTCTTATAAAATCCTATATTCTAATCAAAATACAAAAAAATATTAAGACACAGATCCAACATAATTTCGAGTCCTCCTGTAGTGTCTTGTTCTTCTTGAAGAAGTAATTTATACTACTTTCGTTTATCAAATAACCTAGTTTAAAGTAGAATCTACTAGTTGGTTTATTCATACCTCTCTCTTAGACAAAAGATCAACAACCCAATTCTATTCTCTGTAAATGTGCTCTAAATTGATGATTACTCAATGCTATAAAAAAAATAATAATAAATTTGATCTCAAGTAATATGGGGAATGTTCCTGAATTCATCAAAAAGTGACATGGTGTGCACTAGTTCCATCTTTGAGCTTCTCCCCTGCCTGTCTTTTGTCACGGGGGACACTGCTAACCCCACGACGGTGTGTTTCAACAACATTAAGAGTCTGATCGTAGTGGCTACCTCTGCTCTGGACAAGCAAGCAATGTGTAGATGCATCAAATATGTGGCTGCTTCCTGCTCTTACGACTCCACCAATGTGGCCAACATACCATTGCTTTGTGCCATCAACGTAATAACAGTATAATGAGGATGGCCAATGGGATGCTCTCGTTCCTATTTTTTTAATTGGTATATGATTTTGATGTGTAAGTATGTCATGTTTTTAAAAATAATAAAATAATAAATTATATATAATTTTTTAATTATTAATGGACTAAGATTAATTATTAAAATATAACTATGTATTTGAATGGATAGTAAATTATCTCATGATTTTAATAGTTCATGTATCATATACTTGAATTTGAATGGATCATAAATTTACTTTTAACAATTTTTTTTACCACATTAAAATTCCAAATTAAGTAAAATTTTAAATAGTTTTACTCTTTAGTAAAGCTAATATCATTTCTTAAATCAAAGGAAAAAGGTTAATTCAACACAAAGAATCCAAAATCTTTTAATATTTCTTTTAACTAAACACTTGTAAAATGAATCTTTAAAAGGAAAAGGCATATCCTAGGGATATATTAAAATCTTTAAAGACATAAATATTTTCAAATCAAAGTTGTAATATTTGAAAATATTAATTTGATGTAGGTTTATTATAAATTTTGTTATCATGCCATGTAAAAAACACCATTAAATCTAATATTGTTATTATAATATTAATATTAATATATTATAATATTAGTATTATTAGAAAACGTTAAAGCACATCGCTCTGCAACCCTAATGGACAGGCGGCCATGAGTTAGGCGACGCTTTCTAATGGTTAGGTGGCTATGAGTTAGGCGGCACTTTGAAGAAATACATATTGCAGCAAGAGACAGACCCAAACACCAAGAATCAGAAGAAAATGATAGAGGAGGAGAGGGGGGGAGAGATCCCCTCCTATCAAGATGCGGCAATAGGAGAAGGCCAGAACACCAGTAACTAGGTGGGAGAAACAAGAAAACCAAGACCTATTCTTGAAGCAAGATGGCAGATCGGCAGCAGAGGGAAATGTTTACCATGTGCTATGGAGAAACCAAGATTCATAATCCCAATGAACAAACTAGAGCGATACAGAAGTTATATGAAAGACCATGCGCTCATATGCAAGTTCATTGGAGTATGGCTGATGGAAAAGGATCTCACCAAATGGATTCAGCAAAAATGGCAACCCCGAGGCCATATCAAGCTAAAGATGGGAGCAAGAGGCTTCTTCACGGTAATTTTCTCGAAATTACAAGATAAAGAAAAAGTTTTTGAGAATGGCCCTTACTTTCATTACAATGTTGGATTGTTCATGAGATACTGGGAAGAATGTTAT
>APFE030926159.1:0-10218 GCA_000404065.3 Pinus taeda | reverse complement strand
ATACATGGCAGCCACTCATGCAAGCAAGGAAGTAGTTTGGTTGCAAATATTGTGTTCAAGTATGGGGTTAGTACAGGGAGCTATAAGGATAGACTGTGACAGCCAACGTGCAATTTTCTTGGCAAAGAACCCTGCATATCATTCAAAGACAAAG
Organism: Pinus taeda; assembly: GCA_000404065.3. Classification (NCBI taxonomy): domain Eukaryota; kingdom Viridiplantae; phylum Streptophyta; class Pinopsida; order Pinales; family Pinaceae; genus Pinus; species Pinus taeda. Next base: position 10,064 of record APFE030926159.1, on the reverse strand, counting down.
CACATTGATGCTCAATATCACTTTATGAGGGATATGATAGAAGAAAAAAAGGTGTTGCTAGTAAAGGTGGACACTTTGAAGAATACTACAGATGCATTGACAAAATCTGTGAGCTCTGAGAAGTTCTCTTCGTGTACAGAAACAATGCGATTGCAGGGCTAGATAAATGACTAATCTCTGATGTGGCCCCCTATGGAAAGAAAACAAGTGGGAGAATGTTGGGTTGTGTTATATTCTTTCCATTACTAACCCACGTAATTAACTGGGGGTTTGAGGGGTGCAGGTAACCCCACTTTATGGGGTCCAAGGCAGCACCCCAGAAAATTTTGGTTTTGGAACCTATGTTAGGTTGGGCGGACCCACCTATGGTTTTGTGCATGATTTTTGCACATGTTTTTTGGACGCGATGGTTTCGGTCCAAGGTTTTGGACGTGATGGTTTTCAGTCCAGGGTATTGGATGCTTTGACATGTATAAATATGTATTATAAAATTGAAAGGAACATAATGAAAAATCAAGCTAGTAATCCCGATTTTGAGATCCAGGGGAAAATATCTGTGTATATGTGTTTTATGTGTTATTGTCTCACATTGTTTATTTTCTGTGTTTTAGAATTTGTATGTAGGTAATTTATGTATGGGGTTAAAACCTACACCAAATACCCTGACTAATTTAGGTGCATAAAAAAAAATAATAACTAAGGAAACTATAGAACTACATGGGCTTACTAACCTAAGACCGACCCCTACTATTTTGGAATTGGAAGATAGGTCTAAAATCTGACTGGAAGGAATATTGGAGGATGTCATTATTTCAATGGACTATTGGTAGTACCTAGAGATTTCATGGTGCTTCAACCCAGAACATGCTTAAGTGGACATCCTGTAATTATAAACAAATAATGGATGGCTACTGCAAATTCCTATATCAGATATAGGTATGGTTGTATGACTATCTATGATGGTCACACTACTAAGTACCTTGTTCTTTACCCTCTAGATAAACCAAGTTCCAAATTTGAGAATCCTTCATGGCCTGAGTGTGACTTGGAAGAAGTTGATGAACATATAATACTCACTATAGGAAAGGCTCTGTATTTTAAAATTGATTCTGAAGACGATGTCATCAGCAACTTCATCAATGAACCTTTTGCTGTTACACCACTCACATCTTGATTGTTGCATTATGTGATAGACAAATCTGATGAGAAAGAAACTCTTAATGATCCTGATACATAGGGAACACCTATTATCCATAGCCTTAGGGGTGTAGCAGTAGAGATTGATCCCAGGAAAACCCTAAATATCAAACCTAATTTATCTCCTTAGAAAACATAGAAATTAATGTTGCTACTCAGAAAGAATAAAGAGTCCTTTGTGTGGGATTATAAAGACATGAAGGGTATCCATCCTACTTTGTTCCCTAATCATATTTATTTACAGGAAGGATCTCAACCGCCCAACAACCTCAAAGAAGAATGAACCCAATGTTAAAACTAATTTCACTTTCCCCTAGGTGACATTTGCTTATAGGGTCCTGCCTTTTGGAATTTGTAATGCACTTGCTACATTCTAGCAAGTAGTGTTAGGAATCTTTGCTAACATGTTCAATGAATTATGGAGATCTTTATGGATGATTTTACACCCTATGGGGATGATTTTGATGAAGCCTTGCACAAGCTTGAAAAATTACTTGAGCATTGTATACAAACCCACCTCTGTATCAACACTAAAAAATGCCATATGATGATGACTAAAGGCATTGATTTGGGTCACTATCTCTCTGTTGCAAGTATTCACGTTGATCTAGAAAAGGTAAAGGTAATTTTGAAAATTCCTACTCCTAAAATGTAGAAAGAGGTATGCAGTTTTTTGGGACATGCATGTTATTATAGGTAGTTTATAGAATTTTTTGCTAAAATTTCATTTCCATTATTTCCACTACTAACGAAATATAAGGAGTTTGAATGGATTGACAAGTGTAACAATGTTTTTTCTTAATTGAAAATATTTGTAATATGAACACCTATTTTGAGTGGCCTTAATTGGAATTTGTCATTCCACCTCTCCATTGATGCTTCTGATACAACCATTGGAGTTGTTCTTGGATAGTAAGAAGGAAACAAGCCATATATCATCTATTACATCACCGAGAATTTGGTTCATACGAAGGTAAAATATATAACAAAAATAAGTTTCTTGTTGTTATTCAGGGTATCAGTAAATTCAGGCACTACATCACTCGTTATCAAAATTTTTATATTGACCATTCAACTATCCAACTTTTAATATTTAAGCTAGCTACAAATGCTAAGGTTATGCGTTGGTTGTTCTTACTCCAAGAATATTATATTACCATTATAGATAAACATGGGAAAGATAATGTGGTTATAGATTTTCTTTCTAGATTGACTCATGTTACTAATGATCTGCCTGTTGAAGATTCTTTTCCATATGAGTATCTCTTTTCAGTTTCCACCTAGTCACCTTGGTATGCAAACATTTCCAATGACCGTACTACAGGAAATTCCTCATCACCTTTCTCCTAAGGAAAAGAAAAACATTGTCCAACAAAGTGTCCGATATTTTTTATTATATGGGAACCATTTTGACACTAATTTTGATTAGTATATTAGAAGATGTGTTAGGGAGAATGAGGTTCATGAAATCCTTAAATATTGTCATGATGGACTGTATGGAGGACATTTTGTGGATAGGAGAAAAGGTCATAAGGTGCTTCAAATGGGTTATTTTGGCCTACTATGTTCTAAGATGCAAGGAAATATGTGCAATGATGTTATAGCTATCAGAGGATGGTTCAACCTACTCAATTAGATGAGATGTCATTACAACCTCAGTTGGTGGTGGAACCTTTTTAGAGATGCGCTTTAAATTTTTTGGGAAGAATTAATCCCCCATCTCAACAAAATACCTATATTCTAATATACACAAATTATGTCACCAAGTGGGTAGAAGCTAGAGCACTCACTAGGGAAACTAAATGTATTTTTTCATACCTTTTGTTTGAATAATGTTTTGCTCAATATGGAGTGCCAAAAGAGATACTTATAGATGGAGGAGCAGAGTTCACTTCTTAGTAGATATAGGACCTTGCCATAAAGTATAGGATTCATCCCAGAGTTACTTCACCTTACCATCCACAGGTGAATGGGAAAGTGGGAAGAACCAATAACATCCTTGAAGCTATTCTCATGGAGACTATGGTAGGCCATCAAAGAGATTGGGTGGAGAGTCTTTCTAAAGTGTTGTGGGATTACATGATTACTTGGAGAAATAGAATATGAATCTCTCCTTATGAATTGATCTTTGGTAAGAATCTTATATTTCCTATTGAATTTGATATCAAAAAACTCATAAACGCCTTGGAAGTGTATTTAGACTTGACTACAACTCAGAGACATTAGCTGGAACAACTAAATAAATTGGATGAGAAGCACTTGGCTATTGTGGAAAGAACATATATAATTCAACAATAGCGTGCCAAGTTCCATGACAAATTTATTAAGATGAATCTATTTCAAAAAGGTGATTGAGCCTTGTTATATGACTCCAAATTTAAATATTTCAAGAGAAGGTTATGCACGAGGTGGCTAGGTCCTTATGAGGTAGAAAAAATAATTGATGATATGATTGTAAAATTGAAAACCATTTATGGTTCCAAAACATATTTTCTTGTCAATGGACATCGTCTTAGGTTGTATCATAAACCTACATTTAGGGATTCATTTGTCAAAATTGCATGAATTGCAAACTCAAACGTTGAAGCTATTGTAAACTCAAACCTCATACGGGGACTTGCTGGTTTTCAAGGAAAACAGTAGTCCCAACAATAAAGGCAACATTTATATAGCCAAGAGATAGAGTAAGGAGTAAAGGTAGAGGTATTGATAGAACATCCCTTCGTCATCCCTAGGATGATGTGGCTTTCTTTATTTAGAAGTTCATTACTTGTGAATGATGTTTTGGGATAGTATTCAAATTTCATTTCTAGTTAATTGCACATATTCATAATGAGTAGTTGATAAATATTCCCTATTATCTATTAAAGTCTTTACAACATATGGTAGAGGTGGTGTGTGTAGAAAAGCTCAAATACTTGCTTGACCAACCATGCACTCATTAAGTGGATCATAATTCCTTCACTGTAGTAGCAGGGAAGCACATGACATGATAGCCCCAAACACACTTCACATGTAAGACACATTATGAGTTTCTAATAGAAATAAAACTAAATGGGCTAAGTCAAAGGGACACAAATTCTAGATGTAACACTTTCCTTCCACATTTACCCAAGTTAACCAATTCGTTGGGGTAAACATGTGATGAGAGGATATTATGATGTGATTCAACTCCCCATTTATAATTAAAGAAGTAGAACCAATAAAAAAAACCATTCTGACCTTCCACACATGCTACAAAACCATTAGGAGCCAACTAACCCTTTCAGGTGACCCACCCTTGAGGTAACTTGACATTTTACTAACCTAGAGCCTCATTCGCTCCCATGACATGGGCACGCATGTGACTGGGACCCTATGGTCACTCCCACAGAAAGGGCCTGTTGGTGACTGGTGATTTTTTCAGCTATTTCTGAGCCTACTACCCCAGATTTTGTGCCACTTTTTCAGGGCTATGTCTCAAGCCACTGGCAAAAACTTCATGAAGCTTCCAAAAATGAAAAATAACATCAAAAAAATGATACTGATGAATATAACTAGACAAATACTTAATATGACCTGTACTAGCCACAAATATGAAATCTACATTTCATATCAACAGACTTGAGCATAGGGTTTCATACTTATATGAGAATCACTAAGAAGCATTGATGCCTTATAACAATAGATTCATTATCATATATTAGTTAATATATTCATTATACATTCATTTTCTAATTAAAATATGACGAGAGCCATACATCATCTGTTATGCACCCAACTCACATAAAAGATAGATCAATGACTTAAAAATTATCCTCTTCGAGGGGGAACCTCCTTTACATTACATAAATGAAAACTTCATGGATGATACAAATGACAAGACCTTATTTTTATATATAGGTGTCTAAGGGCTCCTAATATAATCAGAGCCTACATAATAATAATAATGTAAGGGCACAACAATAACAATAGTGGGCTTCTATGGGGCACACCAATAACAATATGGGGGCTACATGGGCACAACAATAACAATAAGGGGATACACTAGTATTATAGGGACCTAACATGCCCCTCTCCTTCAAAAAGGTGTTGTCCTCAATGCTTGAGTAGTTACAGATGCTTCTGTGTAAAATTATTATCCCCCCATATGGAATCTTTAGCGGGTAAGTATTCCACTTAATGAGATACTCTAAAATTGATTGATTTTGTAGTTGTTGAGTTCTTGTTTCTGTGACTGCTTCAGGCTCAAATGTGATTTTTCCTTCTTCCTCAAGTTCTAGAAATACTGTTTGAACTGGAAGCTTGTCATTGATAATCTTCTTTAATCATGAAACATGGAAAACTAGGTGTACTTGTAAAGGTGTAGGTAGCTCCAATTTGTATGCCATAGTACCAATCTTTTGCAACACCTTGTAGGGACCATAGTACTTGGGTGATAATTTATTATCCTTCTTACTATGCTTGAAATACATTTGTTTGTATGGTTGTATCCATAAAAATACCCTATCACCTACATCAGAACTTCTTTCACTCCGATGCTGATATGCTTGTTGTTTCATTTGCTTATGCGATTAAGTGAGGTTATCATTTAAGAGTTGGAGAACTTGCTGTTGATGCTTGATGTGATCTTCCACTACTTGAACCTTAGTATTTTATCTTAAAGATGATGTGATGGATAGTGGATGACATCCATAAAGTTCCATAAATGGGGTCATTTTTGGTGCAGTATGGAAGGAACTGATATACCACCATTCAGCTAGAGGTCACCACCTGATCCATTGTGTTTGTTTGTCAGATATAATGCAATGAAGATATCCTTCCAAAGATTTTTTCACTATCTTATTTTCCCCATCAAATTAAGGATGATAAGATAAGTTATGAGATAATTGAGTACCAAGACAAGAAAAAATTTCGTCCAAAAAATTCCAGTGAAAATGGTATCTTTTTCACTTACTATAATCTTTGGATTTCCATGAAGCTTTTGAATTGTTTCCATAAATGCAATAGCAACTGTATTGGCTTTAAAAGGATGATATAATGCACAAAAGTGTGCATACTTGGTAAGCCTATCAACTAACACCATGATGACACTCTTTCCTTAAAATTGGGTAAACCTATGATAAAATCCATTGGGACCTCCTCCTAATGTTGGCTTGGAATGGTTAAAGGTTGTAATAGACTCGAGGTCTTAATTGTCTCAACTTTATTTTTGTTGGCAAACCAAATATTCTGCCACCAATATCTAAATATCAGATTTAAGGACATCCCAACAAAATTCCTTCGTGACCCTATGGTAAGTTTTTAAAAGTCATGAGTCCCCTCCTAAGGAAGAGGTGTGCAATTCCAAAATAATCTTTTGTTTGAGTTGGGAATTCCTACAAATATATAAGCAATATTTGTACCATAATGAATCATTTTTCCAGCTAAATGTATAAGATGTTCTCATATCTTGCTGCAAATTTTGAATGAGTGACCATACCTCTTCATCATTCTTCCATTCATCCCTTTCTTCGTTTATCCACTCAGGTTGGATAATAGAAATGGAACAAATAAATTCTTCCACATCCTCATCCTTTGTTGATAGTACTTTTGCAACAAAACTTTTCTTCCTTTTATTGTAGAGGATTTCAAAGTCATAACCTAACATATTTGTCACCCAATTTTTCTTCTCTTCTAAAGATAATCTTTGTTCTGAAAATAATTTAAGACTATCATGATCTCTGTTTACCTTCAAGTGTCTTCCCATTAGGTAAGGTCACCATTTATTTAGTTCATGTATTATTGCCAACATTTCCTTCTCATAAATATGTTTGTGTAAATACTTTCTTTTCATTGGAATAATTTCAAAAGAAACGGGTCTTCCTTCTTGAATTTAAACAACACCAGCTCCATTTCCTGAGGCATTACATTCCACAATAAAAATATTTGTGAAGTGTGGCATAGATAAGACTGGTGTTTGGCACATTGCCTCTTTAAGATGTTCAAAGGTCTTCGATTCTTCCGAAGTCTAAGAAAATTCATCTTTCTTCAGTAATGATGTTAGAGGTGTCGCTATTATCCCATAATTCATAACAAACCTGTGATAATACCCTGTCAACTTGAGAAATTCTCGAAGATTCTTTATGGCTGTGGGGCTTTTCCAGTCCTTAATGGGTTTAATTTTTTTAGGGTCTACCTTAACACCCTAGTGAGATACAATATGACCCAAATATTCCACCTCTTGTACTCCAAAGAAACATTTGGAGGTTTTTCATATAATTTCTTCTCCTCCAATAGTTTGAGCACCCTGTCAACATGTTGAACATGATCCTCCCAAGACTTGTTGTAGATTAGTATATCATCAAAAAAATACTAACAGAAATTTTCTAAGGAAGGGTTTGAAAATGGAATTCATCAAACCTTCAAATGTGGAAGGTGCATTAGTAAGACCAAAAGGCATGACCAAAACTTAATAATGACCCTCATGAGTTCTGACTGCTGTTTTCATACTATCTTCAGTCGTCATTATAATTTGATGATATCCTAAATGAAGATCTAGCTTGGTTAAGTAAATTTATCCTTGTAATTCATCCAAAAATTCATCAATGATAGGAATGAGAAATTTATCTTTAATAGTTCTTTTGTTGAGCTCCATATAATCTGGACACATATGCCATGTGTTGAAATATGGAAACAAGAATATTCCAATTTAATTTCTCCTTGAATTAAATTGTGAATTAAAATCAAATTTAGTCTTAACAACTACTTGGAATTAATTAATTAATTTATTTTAAATTAATTAGTGCGAGAAATTTCAAGTTTAGAAGTCTTTCTGAAGTCATTTTGCAGAGTTATCCCTTAAATTAAGGAGATAAGATTGAGTTATATTTGAGTTGTAATTATTTAACTCAGTTTACCGAGTTAAGTCCAGTTAAATTAGTTACGAACTATTTGAGGAACTAATAGTGAGTTAACATTCAATTGATGCATTAATGCACTCAACTAGTGCTACTCCAGTTAACTAAAGATTCCCTCATCAACAACTCATTCATGTCTATCCTCAAAAAGACCCAGTTGAGATTAAAGTTCAAGGACAATGTACTATCAGTTGCATTTGTTTTCTCATGGAGAAAACTCATGCATGCAGTCAAGGATTCATCCTTGAGGATTGCGCAGTTTTGAAGGCTTAGTTTTCCACTTTGTAATAAGAAAATCATCCACAAGGAACAACGCAAGGAAATAGGAGCTTGGAGGGAAGAGAGGAAGGCTGGAGAGAATCCATGATTTCCTATGAGCATTTGTGAGGATTGTACTGAGAGCTAACTAGTTGTGAGAGCTAAGGCTTTTACAATTCCTATGTATTTCCACCATGTATGATAATACAATAGTACGGGGTTTTTATCTAAAGATTTCCCCAAAAGTATTTTCATGTGTATTGTGCCAGTGATTCTTCTTCTTCTTGTTATATTGTCCAGCTCAATCTTTAAGCTTCTGCAAATTGATAGTGGAAGTAGGTTATCGTATTCTACTTTGATTTATATTGCATTATAGGGTTAACCTACCATCATATTTTCTACATGGTATCAGAGCTATGAACAATATATTGAGAAGAGAATTCGAAGTTTGAAGTTTGGGGTTGCAGGTGCAAATCGAATTCATATCTTACTTCAAGGTTGGCCAATAGCGTTCTATGGCTTGAGACTTGATTATGCCTTGGAAGGTAGCTCAAATTACATAACATGGAAAGATGGAATGGAGGCTGTATTAGAAGACAATGGCTTGAAGGAATTCATTGATCAATAAATCCCAAAGCCAGCTTCAACTAATGCACAAGAGTTGGGTGAGTGGAATAAGTGTGTGGCAAAGGCGAGATGGATCAACCTTGAGGGAGTTCGAGACCATATTGTCTTGAGTCTCTATGGGAAGGATACTCCATTTTCAATGTGGAAGACATTGAAGTACCTCTACTAGAATAGTAGCAACCAGAGGAAATTGGCGCTCAAGGATCAGCTTGAAATAATCAACATGGATAAGGGAAATACTATTTCCACATATCTGAATAAGATCACCACCTATAGAGATGAGCTTGGCAGTGTGGGAATAACTACTGCCAATGATGATAGGGTGAGCCTCGCTCTCCTTGGCCTTCCAAAGAGTTGGAATAGCTACCAGGAATCTATGAATGGAAGGGAGAAACTGCTGGATTGGGAACGAATGTGGTCAGATCTTATGTAGGAGGAGATCAAGAGGAGCACACGAGATGATTCTTCATCCAAGAATGATGATGAAGAAAATTTGGCCTTAGCAAGTAAGGCAAGGAAAAGGAAGGGGAAGGCTTCCCTTTTCAAATCAAATTATTCTCATGGAGGGAAGAAGGGTGACATGTCTAAAGTAAGATACTTTAATTGTCACAAGAGGGGACATTATGCAACTAATTGCACATCGAAGAAGTCCAAGAAGGGATCATTGGAAGGATCGCAAGGTGAGGCATTAGCCTCTCAGTTCGAAATGGACTTTATCTAAGGATTCCGGACACCACATATCTCCATAATGATATGATATTGTCCACTTTGGGCCTAAGCCCTCATGGATTTGCTTTTGGACTTACCCCAAAAGGCCTCATACCAATGGAGATATTTGTCCATCCTTATATACCATGATCCTCCCCACTTCTAGTCAATGTGGGACTTTGGTCGTATACCCAACAATCCTCCCCTCGAACAAAGGACCATCGAGCCTCCCCTCAAACGATTATCCATCCATCCACTCTCGACCAACTAGGATTCTTCACTCCAATGCGTTGGAAGCGCACGCCTTACATGGAACACCACCTGCCTTGAGAGCTTGCTCTATCCCAGGTCAACTCCTCTTCACCGTGTTGGGACCAGGACACGTCCATGAAGAAT
>APFE030926150.1:42634-73861 GCA_000404065.3 Pinus taeda | reverse complement strand
CTTCAAAATAAATTTTCAAACCAATCTTAAGCAAAAATTTAAAAAAATCTACACACCTTTTTTTTCTTTGTAGGAGCCTCTGATGTATCTCTGTACTTTCAGAACACCCAGTTCTGAAATTAAGACCTGTGGTAGCCCTCTATGTCCTCTTTCCAATGCCACCAGTCTAATCTCAATTGGATTCTCCAATGAAGAGTTATGCCAAATCTCCCACAGTGACCTGATTATAGACCTTTTCAGAAGAGCGAAATTGTATGAAGTGCCACGTGTCACTATTTTGACCTTGGCCTCTAAAAAATATATACAAGAAACCAAAGTCCATCCTCTTTCTGTACCTTCTTACAAAATTTCAATCTGATGCTTAGAGAAAAAGTTATGACGATTTTCCCCAGGTCACCTGTTTTGAATGTAATTCAGGATTTTGCAAAAGGACTAACTTCCTCAGCTCATATCTCTGAAATTATAGCGCAAAAAGCTCTGAAATTCGGACCCAGGATTCAGCATGATGTCTTTTCAAATGTGTTTTTATTTCGACTTCTGAAACGTTGCAGAAAAACATTTATAGCGAAAATGCCACGATGACCTGTCTGGAGCAGAGAAACCCTAGAATCCAAAGCTCTCATAACAAATGTTATGAAACCAACTCAAGAAAAGATAGAAAAGATAAATCAATGCCTTAGAATTCAGCCTCTTCGAGGGGGAAAACTCCTTTACATTACATAAATGAACAATTCTTCGATGATACAAATGACAAAACCTCCTTTCTATATATAGGAGTCTAAGGAGTCACAATATAAACCAGCCGACCTAATAATAATAATATAAAGCCACAAAAATAACAATAGAGGGATTCTATGGGGCACAGTAATAACAATATGGGGGCAATAGGGTCACAACAATATTAATAAGGGGTACAACTACCATAGTAATGGGGTAATCACTAGTATTATAGGGACCCAACAATTATGCAATACAATGGAACCCCAACTTCCCTATATTCAAGCCCATACCTTGACCCCAACTTCCCTCACTTCTAAAGATCTTGCAGTTTCAACGTGTATAAGGCCCAAAACATGACACATAGTATTAATCATTAATCCTATCAAGAAGCCCTCTTCTAACATCCTCTAACAGGGGACTGAAAATTACTTTAGGACATAATCATTTAATGTAGTGCAAAAATTCCATTATTTGCATTCAAAAGGGAGAAAATGTAACTCACAGATGCATTAAACATGGAAAATAATACTAGGAGTAACAGATTTGTGTGAATTTCAAATGAACTAGAATCCCAACAAGCTGCTCATAGTCATTGCTCTATTTATGGAACAATTTACTAGTAGAATAGTATTTCATTTGTCACTTGGAACAGGCATTGAAATTCAAGTGGATGGATAAGCTCCTCTAGGACTCCTGGACCACACCTTTTTGAAAATAGGTAAGATGGGACCTCATGGAGAAGTTTTATGTTCGTAAGACCTTTTTTGTTTGGCTAGCGTACTAAGGGCCATATAGCATTATTGAACTATTTTTTAAGATCCTTTAAAGTCTCAAGTAAAAAGGAAAAATAAATGGCTGCTCTTTTCCAACATACTGGAAAACATCCAAAATAAGAGCAACTTATGACTGTACAAAAACACCAAAAAACGCATTTCCAAATTTCCTACACCTTTGTCTAACTGCAAACACATCTATTGTCAATTGGGTCTAGCTCCACTGGTTAGGTGGAATGAGTGTTATCCTCCCTACAATGGTTCTATTCCCACGAGTGACATGTTGATATGGCCTTTGGCCCTAAGGAATTTACTTAGGCCTGGGTTCCATCCTTAGAATGAGGCAAATTTCCCTGGGTTTTCTCGGGATATATTTTGCAAAACGCATTTTAGTCAATTGGGTCTAGACTGGGCAATTGAGGAGGAATGTTATCCCTCCACACCCAAGACCAATTTTCACAAGTGACATGTTGACCTCTTAATGAATGTATTATTGATTGCCTCGGACCCTAAATAATTTGGGTTTGTCATGGGTACAATCCTCAAAATGAGAGGAAGTGCCAGGATATATATTCCAAAAAAAAATTGTAAATTGGGGCTAGGCTAGGTGGTTGTGAGGAGTGTTAACTTTCCAACCCAAGAGAAATTCCCATAAGTGACACGTTCAACTCTTGATGACCAAGTTGTTTTCACAGTCTTCACTCATGTGTTGACAAAGCCTCAAACTTCTGTAGAATCAGGTTTTCACTGAACTCATGGGGTTTCAAGCTCCTACTTTTCATATAAGCATAAATTTTCTCTTTTATAGGTTTTCTGGTTTTTTATTTCAATTGCTTGCTGGTTTTTATAATTTTCCCTGATTTTCTTCTTTCATACCCTTCTTGAGTTATTGTTAAGTAAACTTTTGCAACACTGGTGCAAAATATTTTATGATGTATATTAATGACTTTTAGTTGTACCTTGTTAAATACAAGGCAAAATATCTTGGAACATTTCTAAATTCTACATTAAGAAAATTATAAGAAAGTCCCATTGTTGCAAAATTTTCTACATAGCTCAAGGTGTCCACTATAGTTGTAATATCATTGCTTTCCAATTCTTGATAAATGTAAAATATTAATGCCCTATTTTTGTAAATCTACATGAGTCTAAAAAAATCGAAACATTGAAACAAACTCATTTCTATAGACCTAGCATGTTTCCAATGGAGAAATTAGAGTCAACTTATGTTCATCTTTAATATTAAAAGTATTTATATGCCTGTCTAAGGTGAATTTTATGGCTTCTTCAGTACAACAATACAACATATTGATGATTCAGCCTTATTGTAGATTCCTCACTCTTGTGTGTATTTTATCTTTCTCTAGATTTTTCTTTCAAGTTATTTATGACATCACTCTGTGCCTGAAGTCTGGAAGGTGAGTATTATGCAAGGCTTCTTGCATTACGACTAGAATGGAGAAACATTTCTCAGTTTAAGCCTATTTTCTTCCTAGGATATGTTTCAAATGATGCCTATAGTAGCATCACACATTATTCCAGCAGTGAGGCCCCATGAACAATACTCTGTGACAAATTTGTGAAAGTTAATTTGAAGGTGACATTGGCATGAGAAAAATCACTTATATTCATTAAAGTTACCAGTAGTATTCCCTAAACTTATATAACATCTTAGCCCTCCACATGAGCACCAAGTGATCTACTCTCAAATGATGACTATGTTGTGGTTTGAGAATTTCATTATGGCAACACTTTGGAAGCTCTTTTTAGGAGATAGAAACAACTACTAACAAAACTAAGGAAGCCATACGTATACCTCACTTCGGGACCTTCTCTAAGAAATTTTTGTAATTATAATTCGACCAACAGAAAAGGTATCATTCTAGCATTTTAAGCAATACTAGTTATGGGCTTGGATCTATTGGCAATGGCAGAAAAAGCACCTATTTATGAGTAGTTGCAGCAATCCACTTGGAATAGTCTATATTGTGTAAGGATGCTCTCATTTTAAGGAACACTCACGTAGTAGCCAAAATGTTTTCCACTTTGATAGGTGTTATTCACATCGCTTTGAAAAAATTTCTTGGACTAGACGATATTTGTGGCTAGAGAACAAAATCTAATCAAAGGAAAATGTTCTTGGACTAGAGTGTGTGAGAGAGAAAGGGATCAAACTGAAGTAGAATATTCTCTACATGGTGAACTAATTGCCTTTCTGCATGATTGATACTCTTCCTTTCTCCAAGATAAACAAACTTAATTGCATGCTAGAAGTATGAAATCTTCTCAAAATACGCTCATGTGGAGTGTACCTCTTCTCACATTGTTGTTTTTATCTTACATGTTTTAACCATGGTACAAGTCGATTTTACAATGACAGTATTGTTCTATGCATGCTCTAAACCAATTGGCAATAAACTAAAACAACCTATATTAGAGCGCAACTTTTCTAAAGTATCGACTTCTTTCTAGTTATGATCACAAACCTGTTGGCAATTACCTACACTAGTTTCCAATAATAATTACAACCACGGGCTGCAAGTAGGCTCTTCTAAAGCACATCCCTCGCTCATACTTGTTTTTTTCCTTTAATACCCAAAGACATCTACTAATAAACATCTTGATTAGAGGGTAGAGCACTAGTCCTCCATGGATGTCACTCATTTCCCTTTTTAATAAAGTGAATAGATGCATAAGTTAAACAATGAAATCTCATGGGAAGACAGGTTGCACTTATGCTGATTTTACTTGAGTAGGAGGGTGAACTCCAATATTATGATACATCCAATCTACTTAACAAAAACCTCCAATATTAGGATATACATGCAATAAAATATATGTGGGAGATTCTTGTTTGAATTAGAATGGAAGATCAGGCTGAGAACAACATGAGGTAAGTGTGTAAAACTAGCAAGAAACCTATTCTAGATACAATGTTCCACCCTAGCCTAGGAATGACATTTTTAAGGGTTTACATGTGTGCATAAAAATCACCTCACCTCACCTCAAGCCTCGCACACCACTATCTGAGCAAATCTTCCATGAGGTCAAATAGTAGGGGGAATTATCTTTAGGTGAAATTATAATCCCCCCCTACAGAACTCAGCTGAAGTTCTAGAGGTACAAAGTCACAAGTAAGCACTATCCATAGCAACATAGTGCAAGGTTCCATAGGGATTTTGAGTCGTCATTTTTGAGTGAGATGTGTTTCCAATCATTTCTTTTCAATTCTTGAATCTAGCTTTTATAGCACTTAAACCATTCAATTTGGCTTCATCGAATATCCCTAACCCTAATACACCTAGTGGATATCACCATCACATGTGGATAACGCTACTTCAAATTCAAGACCTAGTAGGGTAGACTGAACGCATGAACTCATGCACCCAACACACTTAGAAAAATGCACCATTCACAAAATAGACATTCATGCATGCCCTCCCCTGGATGGGTAACTATGCCTTCTAGTTGAAGACAATACATTCATACATGTGCCTCATCCAGTGATCCTACTAAACTACTACACCTCCATTAAAGGATATCTTATGGGCCCTCTACTAAACATTAACTTTCCTCTTTACAACCTGGAATGTATTTGATGAAGGATGAAAATGGATGGCTTTAGGTCTCAACGTAGAATGCATAGTGTAGTTCATGGAACTCTTCCAATTCTGGAAAAAAAGCTAAAGTCCTCTCCTAGAGGAACTTTTCCTAAACCTTTGAAGAGGGAGACCATCAAACTGTAAAAAGGAGGTCTCAAACTGTGGAAAAGGAAGAAACTCAACCTAAAATGGGATTTCTCAACCAAAGGCATGCTTAGGGGCTTCTCAGTCTCTAGCTACAATTCTGAATCTAGGTATGGATGTCTATGGTTGTAGGCTCAAGTAACAGGTTCAGGTTTTGGCTAAGAATAACTTGATTTATTTTTTAAACTTGTAGATGATCATCAACTCCCCCCTCTCAGATATAAGGTCAGAAGCTAAAGAAAACTCGACTATAAGACTTGTCAATACTCGAGATCAAATTTTGTGATATGATCAAAATATATTCTTAGTTGTTGAAGTGATCCGTCCAAGGTGAATCTGGAAACCTCCTTGTCATATCCAAGACTGGTTTTGTTTTTATTATTGATAAGATCTTCCCAACATCTAATGATGGGCTTAGAAAGTGTCATCCAAACATCTATATCTACATGCAAATATTCTCCTAAGATGGACACTGCATTTGAATCAACCTCATTCTCATTGATCCGATTATTTTTTATTATGAATGGGAGTCCCTTTCACACTCAAATAGAGAGAAGTTCTGACATACATAAATAAATAAATAAAAAGTAAAATTAAAAATAAAAAATAGTTTAGAGTGAAAACTCTTCCATTGAAGCTCATCTCAGTCAAATTGAGATTTTATTAGCAAAAAGTAAATCTTTTCTTGTGCATTTTGCAAACTGATTATGATATCAGAAATATTGTCCTTGTTAAATAATGAATCCATACAGGTGAGGATAGTTTTATGTAGAGGAGGAATGGCCTGTTATAGAGTTTTGTGAATCCAACGTTTCAAACTACCAAGTCAGTCCATCATCAAGGGATGCATCGATAAATATTCTCCAGATTTTAATGATTTATCCAAGAGCTCTATTTAGGGATAAATCATTAAAATCTGGAGAATATCTATTGATGCATCCCCTGATGATGGACTCACTTGGTAGTCAAAAACATTGGGTTCACAAAACTCTATAATAGGTCATTCCTCCTCTATCTAAAAATATTGTCTTGACTGATGTTTATCATCTCATCTACAATGGAATGTATTAGAGTGTTTAACAAATTTAATATATCACAAAGTTTGGCCATTTTTTGACAAAAAATAAAGACTCAGTAGTATATTAAGACTAAACAAATCCTGTCTTATTGAATATTCCCAATATAAAAAGTATCAGCTGTAATGAAATCTCACACACTAAAATAGAGATACTTGGAGACTAAACTGATATAACACATATAAATCTTCAATTCGATGGTGTATTTTTAACTTCAATGTACAACTACCCCACACTCATATGACACCCCAACATATAATAAGAACCAACTCAACGCATAGTTGTTTTAAACAATGTATCTCACAGTCCATGACATATGCAGAACAGTTCACAGTATAACAACAATATAGATTTAAATATAGTGACCAATACTGCTCACTGCAAATATAACCACCATATACCTCACGCTGTGAAGCATACAGTACAACATAATCAACAAAATCAACTCAACGTTAAAGGCGAGCTATCGAGCATATGAATTCATTGTTCCAACATTTAATACATAGTTTATAACTAGTGCAATTTTTTTGCATTCCCTTCCAACTATGCATATGAACAGTGGTAGCATATGAATGTTGAAAATGTAATTTCAACGCAGCTGTACCAACCCCCGAAACCACAGCAACAAAACCATAAAACCGTCGGTGAGTTTCTCGGACCGCCTTTGTGTGAAGGCAGTTTTCGTACATAGGCGCTCCGAGAAGATATAGAGCTGAGGCGTGGCTGAGGCGTGACATCACCCTCTAACAATTTCTCGGAAGGTAAATGTCGGTTAAAAAAGTCCTTCCGATATTCACCTCAGCTGTTCGATTCCAGGAGGGCAAATCAATGGTTGACGGGCATCTCAACCTGCATACGGCCAACATTAAAAGCTTGGCATAGAGTAAAATCAAGTTTCATTTTGACCATACCTTTATTAATGAATTGTCATATGCGTAGGTAGATATTTATGTTTTTTTTTATGGCACGTAATATTTCTTTTATGTTGGAGGCATGGGCAAATCAACGTTTTTTTAATGTTTTTGCCATATAGTTTTTATGGCATGTGTGTTGAATATAGTATTGTATTGCACACAGGAGAAGCAGGTTCGCAGCAGCGAAAAGAATGGGGGAAACACAGCAGTGTAAAAGACTCCTAACAGTGAATGCAATTTGAATGCCTTCTTACAGGTGTTTGTATTTTTTCTTGAAACGAATGGGAAGCTAGTGTAGTTCCTTTTTATTTAGAATATGAAAGGTGAAATCCTGAGCATTTTCTAATGGTAGTGAAAAATTTCACACAGTGGTGAATGTGAATTTTTTTTATTTTACAGCAGTAAACTTATGTAAGAATTGTTATTCTTACAGCGGTAAATGTAAAAGCTATTTTACAGCAGTAATAGTGAAAAGAAGATTTTATACAGTGGTGTAAAAATCAATTGTAACAGAGGCAGAGTAATTTTGTTTTTAGGTGAAAAGTTTTTGGGCGAATCCCTCTGAGTGAAAGAGGATGAATATGTATCAGTAATTTTTGTTTTAATGAATAGAGATTTTTTATGGTGGTGCAATACTCTGTTCTCAGTAAAAAAAAATTTAAAAGCTTCCCTGTGCAAAAAGATCCTGGAGTAAAGGAAACAGAGCATTGCCTCTATGTGCTTGAATTTTGTGTTTTTGGGATTTTTCCAGAAAAATACCCAACAATGGTATCAGAGCAGGCTTAGGCTCTTTGAAGGTGACAAAGAAGCTGAAGGGAGGAGTCTTTTGTTGCAGCAGTAGATCTTCTCTAGCAGAGTGAAGGCTCAGTCAAGAAAATACTCAGGTATTTCACAAAGTTTTTTATGTGTTGTTGAAGAAGCAGTCAGTTGTTTTAAAATATACGGTCAAGAAATTGAAGCATAACTAAGGATGCAAGGAATGGCCAGCACAAGCACTGGTATGGGTATGTTTAACACCCAACTCCCATAGTTTAATGGGAAAAACTATGACTATTGGCCAATAACCATGAGAGCCCTGTTTGCCTGTCAAGATTTATGGGAATTAGTTCACGATGGTTTTGAAGAACCGGCAGATGAAAATGAGTTTAATAAATTAACTCCAGCAGAGAAGGATCTATTAAAGAGCAATAGGAAGAAGGACTCAAAATCCCTTGTATTTTTGTATCAAGGAGTGGACCAGAGTGTGTTTCCAAGGATAGCAGCAGCTAAGACATCCAAAGAAGCATGTCAAACTCTCAAGACAACCTATCAAGGCATGGAGAAAGTGAAGACAGCAAAACTACAGTTGCTGAGGAGAGATTTTGAGAATCTGAATATGAAAGAGTCAGACAACATTGACTCATTATTCACACATGTAATTGGTCTGATCACACAGATGAGGACTCATGGAGAAACCATTAAAGAAAGGAGGATTGTGGAGAAAATGTTGAGGTTCTTACCCTCAAAGTTTGATGCTATTGTCACCACCATTGAAGAGACAAAGGATCTCTCAAACTTTTCAGTTGATGAGCTACATGCATCACTGATAACACATGAGTAGAGATTGAGTAGGAATGAAAACTCATCTCTAGAGCAAGCCTTTAAGACCCAGATGTCCTTTGGAAGAGGAAGAGGTCAAGGCAGAGGAAACAAGAGAGGAAGAGGCAGAAGCCATAACAGAGGTGGAAGGAACATTCCAGCAAATGCTCAAGGAAGAGGCAGCAATTCAAATCAGAACCAAGGCCAAGGAAGCAGCCAACAAAGAGAACAACATCATGCTCAAGGACAAAGGTATGAAAAATCCAATGTCCAATGCTATTATTGTAAAAAATATGGGCATTATGCCAGTGAATGTAGGAAGAAGCAGCATGATATGAGTAATAGACAAAATGCAAATGTTACTAGAGAGAACATCAGCCAAATTAATGTGTTGTTAGCTTGTAACATGGCTGAAACAAACAGTGAAGACATATGGTTTTTAGACTCAGGTTGCAGCAACCATATGACAGGAAATATAGCTCTCTTTTCTGCCCTAGATAAAAATATGAAATCAGAAGTCACACTAGGAACTGATAGCAAAGTTTTTGTTATGGGAAAAGGGGAGGTAAAAATATTTACAAAGCAAGGAGAGAGGAAAACCATAGCAGATGTCTATTATGTCCCCGGAATGAGATGTAACCTCTTGAGTATTGGACAGCTTGTTCAAAAGGGTTACAATGTTTTCTTTTTGAATGATGTGTGTACCATCATGGATATAGCACCCAACAAACGATGCATTGCTGAAGTGAAGATGACAAGGAACAGGATGTTCCCTCTCAGACTAAGGGCAGATTTGAAAAACAAAGAAGTGATTGCAGCAGTTACCCAAGAGACCTTCCAAAGCGTGACAAAGGATGAAAATTGGTTGTGGCACTTGAGATTTGGACATCTCAATTTTGGAGGCCTAAACTTGTTAAGCAGAAAAGGAATGGTGAAAGGATTACGATTGATAGAGAAACCGGACAGCCTATGTGAAGGTTGCATTTTGGGGAAACAACATAGAGAAAGTTTTCCATCAGGTAAAAGCATAAGGGCAAAGGCACCCTTAGAGATCATCCACTCAGATTTATGTGGACCGATGCAAGCTCCATCATTAGGAGGCAGCCAATATTTCCTAACATTTATTGATGACTTTACAAGAAAGACTTGGGTTTATTTTCTAAAAAGCAAAAGTGAAGTGTTTGAGAAATTCCAAAATTTCAAAGCACTTGTGGAGAACCAAAGCGGGTTGCACATTAAAGTTTTGAGAACTGACAGAGGAGGTGAGTATATCTCCAAGGAGTTTCTACGATTTTGTAGAGAAAATGGAATTCATAAGTAATTCACAGCTAGGTACACCCCACAGCAAAATGGAGTTGCTGAAAGGAAGAACAGGACCATCATGGGTATGGCGAGGAGCATGTTGAAGGTAAAGCATTTGCCAAATGATTATTGGGCTGAAGCTGTAAATTGTGCAGCATATATTTTGAATAGGTGTCCTACAAAAGCAGTGATGAATAGAGTGCCAGAAGAAGCAAGGAGTCACCCACATGAGAGTTTTTGGATGTGTGGCCTATACACACATTCCAGATCAGCTAAGGAGGAAGTTGGACAGCAAAGGGGAGAAATGTATCTTCATTGGATACAGTGAGGAATCCAAAGCCTACAGGTTGTATATCCCATCTACCAAGAATTTTTTCATCAGCAGAGACGTTCAATTCATTGAAGAGGAAGCTTGGGATGGAAGCATAGAGAAAACAGTGAATGTTAAAAACTGTTTGTCTCATGATGAAGATGAGGAGGAGGTGACTGAAATGCATCCCCAAACAGCAGCGCCAACACAAGGACAGCAAGGAACACCATTGAGGATAAATGAGAGTGCTTCTCCAAGCACACCACAAGGAGGAAATTCAAGTGCATCTTCAAGCACTGGCACACCAAATGAAAGAGGTAAGAAGTTTAGAAATCTAAGTGATATTTATGATGAAGGAATGAATTCCTTATTTGCCTTGTTTTGTCATGTTGATGATCCTATTCATTTCGAGGATGCAATCAAAGATAAGAAATGGATAGAAGCTATGGATGAGGAGATGAATGCCATAGAAAGAAACAAAACATGGGATTTGGTTGAGCTACCAAAAGGTAAAGAAGTCATTGGAGTGAAATGGGTTTACAAGACCAAGAGCAATGCTGAAGGCATGATAGAAAGGCACAAGTCAAGGCTGGTTGTCAAAGGGTACAAGCAGCAGTATGGGAGAGATTATGAGGAGACTTTTGCACCGGTTGCAAGAATGGAAATCGTGAGAGCAGTGCTGTCCATAGCAACACAAAACAAATGGAAAGTCTATCAAATGGACGTGAAGTCAACATTCCTAAATGGAGTGTTAAAGGAAGAGGTTTATGTTGAACGGCCTCTAAGCTATGAGAAGAAAGGTGAAGAGCACAAAGTGTGCAAATTGAAGAAAGCTCTTTATGGGCTGAAGCAAGCGCCAAGAGCATAGTACAGCAGAATAGATTCATATCTATTGGATAATGAATTCGACAAGTGTGAAGGAAAACCCACCGTCTACATCAAAGAAAAAGATGGTAAAATTTTAATTGTTGTCTTGTATGTTGATGATGTTATTTTCACAGGTAATGATGATCAGCTCATCAGGAATTTTAAATCAGTCATGAAAGAAGAATTTGAAATGACTGACATGGGTTTCTTGAGATACTTCTTAGGCATAGAAGTAGATCAAAATGAAAAATGAATTTTTATCTCACAGGCAAGATATGTAAATCAAGTATTGAGCAGATTTAACATGCAAGAATGCAAGGCAGCAATCACTCCCACAGTAATGGGATTAAAACTCAGCAGAGAGGACAGCAGCAAGGATTTTGATCCTAGTTTGTACAAGAGTATTGTAGGCAGCCTTATGTATTTAACAACAACTAGGCCTGATATTATGTATGTTGTTAGTTTAATTTCCAGATTCATGGAGAGGCCAAAGGAGGCACATTGGCAGGCAGCAAAAAGAATTTTGAGGTATGTCAAAGGTACCAAAATGTTTGGAATTTATATAATGTCACATAACATTCAGATTTGGTTGGATACACTGATAGTGATTGGGCTGGAAGTGTTGATGATCGGAAAAGCACTTCCGGTTTTATGTTTTTCATATGGGTTCAGGATCCATTTCATGGGCTTCTAAGAAGCAGTCCATTGTAGCATTGTCTACAGCAGAGGCTGAATATGTGGCAGCTACAACAGCAGCATGTCAAGCAGTTTTGATGAGAAGGATGTTGAGGAGCTTAGGCCAAGAGCAGGCAAAAGCGACAGTGATTTTTTGTGACAATAGCTCAGCTATTGCATTGTCAAATAATTCAGTGTTTCATAAGATAACGAAACACATTGATACAAGGTTTCACTACATCAGAGAATTGGTGAACAATGGAGAAATTGTCCTAGAACATTGCAGGACTCAAGAACAGTTTGCAGACACATCTTGACAAAGCCATTGGATCAGAAAAGCTTTGAATTTTTGAGGAAGTGTCTGGGTATGACCGAATGCCCAGCAGTTGAAATTAAAGGGGAGTGTTGAAAATGTAATTTCAACACAGCCGTACCAACCCCCGAAACCATAGCAGCAAAACCATAAAACCGCTGGTGAGTTTCTCGGACCGCCTTTGCATGAAGGCAGTTTTCGTACATAGGTGCTCCGAGAAGATATAGAGCTGACGTGTGGCTGAGGCGTGACATCACCCTCTGACAATTTCTCGGAAGGTAAATGTCGGTTAAAAAAGGCCTTCCGATATTCACCTCAGCTGTTCGATTCCAGGAGGGCAAATCAATGGTTGACGGGCATCTCAACCTACATACGGCCAACATTAAAAGCTTGGTGTGGAGTAAAATCAAGTTTCATTTTGACCATACCTTTATTAATGAATTTTCATATGGGTAGGTAGATATTTATGTTTTTTTTACGGCACGTAATATTTCTTTTATGCTGGACGTATGGGCAAGTCAACGTTTTTTTAATGTTTTTGCCATATAGTTTTTATGGCATGTGTGTTGAATATAGAATTGTATTGCACACGGGAGAAGCAGGTTCGGAGCAACAAAAAGAATGGGGGAAACACAGCAGTGTAAAAGACTCCTGACAGTGAATGCAATTTGAATGCCTTCTTACAGGTGTTTGTATTTTTTCTTGAAACGAATGGGAAGCCAGTGTAGTTCCTTTTTATTTAGAATATGAAAGGTGAAATCCTGATCATTTTCTAATGGTAGTGAAAAATTTCACATAGTGGTGAATGTGAATTTTTTTTATTTTACAACAGTAAACTTATGTATGAATTGTTATTCTTACAACAGTAAATGTAAAAGCTCTATTACAGCAGTAATAGTGAAAAGAAGATTTATACAGTGGTGTAAAAATCAATTGTAACAAAATCAACTGTAACAGAGGCAGAGTAATTTTGTTTTTAGGTGAAAATTTTTTGGGCGAATCCCTCTGAGTGAAAGAGGATGAATATGTATCAGTAATTTTTGTTTTAATGAATAGAGATTTTTTATGGTGGTGCAATACTCTGTTCTCAGTAAAAAAAAATTTAAAAGCTTCCCTCTGCAAAAAGATCATGGAGTAAAGGAAACAGAACATTGCCTCTGTGTGCTTGAATTTTGTGTTTTTGGGATTTTGCCAGAAAAATACCCAACAATGAACAGTAGTAGGAGAACTAAAGGAACACTCCATTCCAAATCATATCACTCAACAGTCCACATATATAAGCTTCAACCACTGCATATAAACTTCAACACACCATATATATTATATGCCCATCACCAATGGTACACGGTTTTCAAAATGCATAATATGCCATTAACGCATACCAATTAATTTATGCAGCAGTCAATATAACATACCAGTCACCATAGTAGTCAGTATAACATACCAAGAAATTTAAAGCCATTCATGGCACCATACGCTAACATATGCCACAGTTCACTATTTTCGAGTTCAATGACCAACCTTTAAAAAATATCAACGCGCAACATAGAAATAGTAGCAGCGCTACAACAATTATGCATGGAAACTTTTTATTATGACCCACAACCACACAGCATAGTTACCAAGTTCGAATTCGAATTCGGATTCGAATTCGATACGATACGATAAAAAATCGGATAGAAAAATTTCAATTCGGAAAAAATTCGAGAGTATATATTTTAAGCATTTAAATATATACATATTATTTTTCTTATAATAATAAAGTCTTGTCATTTTCTTCCCATTTATTTTGAAATTTAAATAATTTTTAATAATTTTAATCAATAGAAACAAGTTTAGTTTAAAATTATCCTTTACCTACCAAAACTACAACCACACTTGTCTTAAATCCAAAATTTATCTCCATTTTAAAATTCAAAATTCCCTGCTACTTTCAAATCCAATCTAAAATCTTTTTATAATTAATATTGATTTAAAAGAATAATATTTAAAACTCTCGAAAGTTTTGTTAATCAGTAAATTATCTTATTTTTGAAATATTACGTTCACTGATTAAGAATCTGTCTCTCCGATGAAAATGGAAAAGTAAAAAAATTACCTTTAACATTGCTTAACCGTATAATGTTTTCTTTTCTAAAAACAATGTTATGTATTGGCTGCCCAATACCCAAATAAATATTTGAAGCGAAACAAGTTGAATTGTGGAAGGGAGAAGTAAGAAATACCAACTATTTCACAAATGGTTCGGCCATTGGTTTATTTATCTTTGTTTTTGCTGCACCTGTGCTAACGTATAACACCAACCAGGTGAGGACATCGCCACGTGCCCCAGGGGTACAACTTCCCCAAGGCTGCTAACACCACTTAGCAGGTGGGAGAGGGAAGTGAAAGCCAGGGCGTTGCCATAGAAAGACGTTGATCCATCATGTAACAGCGGAGAGTGGAAGCGGTGGCTCGCCACATTACTAGGGCTAACTAAATTTCACCACGGTAAAACTAAATATTTTTGTTTCCATCACTTTACTTTCCCTCTCGCGATCTGTGACTCGGATGAAACATATTACAAGCATATTCACCCAGATTAGCATATTACAAACATCACATTACAAGAATATAGCATATTACAAACATATTCGCCCCAGATTAGCATATTACAAAGCATATTCGTTCCAAATTCGGAGAGTCCACCGAATCGAACTTAAACTTTCGAACTAATTCGTAAATCGAATCGAACCAACGAATTTTCGAATTTTTTTCGGCAGTACGGCCGAATTTGGTAACTGTGAGTGAAGAGCACCATTCGCATACCATTAATCCAATGTACATAACTATGATTTTCACCGGTCACAACAACATTACTTACTGCACCCTTCCAATGCACATGTAGCAGAGGTTGAACACATGTTATACTCACATAATGGAGCGCTGCTACCACTTTAGAGGCCCACACACAGTTGCAAGAATCTATCTAGAGTTAAGAGTCAAGGTCACTTATTGCCACCACACTTCTCTGGAATACATGCATAAGAAAAGAAATCGCCCTCCAATCTAGCATGAGCAGTAGCTCGCGTTTCTGTTGCACTAACATACAGATAGAGCGATGGAAAAGGAGACCACTTGGTTAATTTCTTACTTCTGTATGAATTCATTGCCTATGATGAAACACTCGTAGCCTTTCAACAACACCTGAGATGACTTTAAAACCACAGTCGAATTTAAGGAAAAAATTTATCGTGGATTGGTTCAAACTGCAGAAAAACTCTTCAACTGTGTAGTCGATAAATAGCTGAAGCCACGATGCCTAATAGTCATTATACAAACTATTAAAAAATGAGGAAAACATTGAATCTTCTATAACCCCATAAATTTTTTTCTTTCTTTATAGTCTCGTCGGCTTTCTTGGATGTAGAATTTCATAGCTAAAAGACAAGAAGAATCTTAGAGAGTTCAGGATTCCCTCACCCATAGGGTCAAATGAACTCAGGTAGTGGAATTGTTTCTCTATGAAGCGGAGAATTCAAGCATTAGAATTCACAAGGCGTGAGCACATACATGATTTCACTTGAAGACACATGTCATCCTGAAGGGAAAAGTCGAGTAGAGAAAACTACATTGACAAAGTAATGCCTGATTAGCAGAGTGCTAGGGTTCTTACTATGTCAGAGGTAGCAGACGTCAGGCAGAGAAGAGGTTGGCAATGTTGAATGTTAGGCTAGTACATGAACCATGAAATTTCTCTGCTATTGCAGGTCTGAGAGATAGGGGGCATAGAAACGCTACTGTTACTTGAGCAGAAGTTCTAAAAAGTGTAGAGAATATGGCAGAAAAGCAAGGTCAGAATGGAAGAATGGAAGGGAAGGTTGTAGGCTGAAGAAACGAACATCCTCAGAAAATATCAGACCTTTGGCAGTCACACTGAGGAAGGTTACAAAACTAATTAGTGGCTAAAGTTTGATCCCATGCCAAAATTTACCCACTTTGATACCATGTTAAACACACACATGGAATGGTGAATAGAAGATAAGATAAACCATTAGTTGCATTTACTATTCAAAAGATATAAATTTATAATACATTGTTATTACTCTTGGTTTTCATATACTAAGAGGTCTCTTGGACTCCAATGACCTTTTACATTCCACACGATAACCCTTAGCGGATTAGGTGTCCAACATATAGCACTAGAATTCTGCCATATCCTTTGACATTTAAGGAGAGCTTCTCCCTCCCATATTTTAGTATCATAGAAGAGAAAAATGTGGGGATTCTTTAATCTTAGCATATTACTAATCTTTTGTTCCCTTTTTTATTACCCAACCCCCTGCAATTCTAGGAGAGTATATCCATTATTTGCTACTTGTTTTGGCACTTCCAACAAGGGGGGAGCCTATTGCACCATTTTTCTTTCGATTTTTTTGGGTATTTTTCTATGATGGATTATTTATTACTCCCTAATTACCCTTTTCCTTCTCCCTTTCATCATGTTATTTCCATAATTCCCTATTTCATTTTCGTCCAACTTTCCTAGTTGACTTGGTTCTCACCACCTCTCTATCTGCATTTGTTTCTAATTTGTCCATAGTTGAGATGAAGTTTTCTTGGGGATCCATTTTTGGCTTTGGATATTCGTGTCTCTCTTAATCCTTTGACTCTTATTTCTTCATCATGATATAGATTGTTGAGGTGTATTCGAGATCAGACATTCCTTCTATGTCCATATTTTCATCTTTCTCCAGATGTTAATTTTATTGTTCTTTTTCTTATGGGTGTGGAGATTCACCTTCAACATCTTCAATTCCAATGATCACAAATGTATTATCAAAATGTGGATTTTGGTCATTTTCTTCTCCCTTTGTCATCACATTAGGAGCGTTCTTACAAGGAGGGGGGTGTGCGAGTGTCATTCCCTTGACCTTAATGAGAGTTCTAGTGTGGTTAATTTTTCATCTTTCTCTAGATCTTCTATTGCCTTTCTTCTTCTTGAGAAAAGACCATTCCTTCCCTTATAGGTAATTTCATAATAAAAATCCCATATTCATGGAAAGAATAACATTTCAAAGGGATTTGATTATAATCTATAGGTTGAATAAAATGCCAATTATCTAAAGTGAGCTCGATAGATTCAAGAAATCCTTTTTCAAGGTCAAATTCAACACAAATTCTTACACATCCATACATTTATTCTCTTACCTTTGCTCTTTTGATGCATTTTCGTAGGGAATTTCCAAATTTTGTATGGTTTCTTCACTCTAACAATGAAAATGAAGATGAGTCAACTTCACCCAAATGGGAAGAACTAAAGGAATACCATTTTTAGGGTTGAAATCCAATGTCCATCTATCTAAATAGAGACCCTGAGCTGTCGTGAAATAAGGGTCATTCCTAAATATTATAACTCTATGTTCCTTTAGCTCGAAGAAGAATGTTTAAAATCATTTTCCACAAAAAAATGTTTTCTATCTACACTTTAACAAGACATTTCCATTTTTTTCTACCCATTGACGAAGAGTTCTTTGGGATCGCCATATCCCCATGAACTGACCCAATAGACTTTTTCGAGGACACACTAGATTTTGTAGGATTGATCTAGACCTTTGGAATGTTCTCTAGTTTCTTCACAAATATGTCTTGTTTAGATTTGATTCCTTTCAGACTTGACTGAAGAAGATTTCTAAATGAAACAACTCCAGGGGAACATTAACAATTGGTGGGGGAAGTGAGGAAGGTGGGAGGCAAGAGCCTCTTGCAGACGTAGATACCATAGGTAAAACCCTCTTAGAAGCAGGTTAGAGTGCTCGAGGGTTGCAGGTGGCGACAAGTGTATCTCCATTATGGAATGTATATTATATCAATGTTGTGTTATTCTATTCATGTATCATAATATTATGTTCTTTCACTTAATCGGTTGGTTAATTATTCATTGTCTTACCATTTATTTAAATTTCTTGTTTAGTGTATTTTAATTTCCTAAAGGTGGTGTTTCCTATGGAATTAGTATGCTACATAATCGCATTATTCTCAACCCCATTTGGTTTAAAATCTAAATGCTAAGTTGTGCACATGATTCCTAGTTACTCTAACATGTGGACTGCCATTATCTAAGCTCATATTGACAAAAAAAAAATTATTCTTTTTGTTAGCATATAATTATGCCTTAACATAGATTTAAATGTGCATTTCCCTTTTATTTACATTGTCAAATTACATTTTGTGAAGGTTACATTATATCAAATACTAGTTGATTTTTATTAAGGAATATTCCTTATTTTTCATATAGCATATTACAAGTTTAGGGGTAGCTAAAATGAATGCTTATGTAAAGGGTGAAAGAATGGATTTGGATTATACTTTTTACTGAAACGACGACCTGTTTTGGTGAAAAAAGGATGCTTAATCAAGCAATTTCAAGCATTCGATGGAGCAATTTTTAAGCGCTCGATCGAGTTGTTGAGGTGCTTAAAAATAACTTGATTGATTATTTAAACAAAACCTCAATCTATCTCTTGCATAACCCCGGGTTAACAGCTCGATCGAGCTTTACGACTCAATTAAGCCTTAAAGATAGAAATTTAAAAATTTATGTAAATATCAATAATGATATCCAAAATTTAAAGTTGAAAGTATTTGATAGTTAAAAAAATAAATAAACTTAATTAGTAATTGAATTTGAATAGGTACTTAACAATGGTCTATATAAATTTCTCATTACATTTCTAGCGTTTTGGTATATAGATTTAAAAAATTATTCTATCCCACTTGCAATTGAAATTGTAATACTCTTATATCTATAATTTAGTAACTTAAAATTTAGCTTTTACTATGATTTAAGTTTTCAATGTTATAATTTAAATAATAAATTGATTAAAAGAAAAAAATTATCAATTTTAT
The DNA here is from genome assembly GCA_000404065.3 of Pinus taeda. NCBI lineage: Eukaryota > Viridiplantae > Streptophyta > Pinopsida > Pinales > Pinaceae > Pinus > Pinus taeda. Next base: position 54,699 of record APFE030926150.1, on the reverse strand, counting down.
TTTAATAAATATTATAATTTTTTATATGAACAAGTGGAACTCAAAAATGTGAATTTGGCAGGCTAGAAATGTATATTTTATAAAATTTGTTGAACTGTTAATAAACATGATTCTCTCATTAATAATCATATCTATTAAAATCAAACTTACTTATATATGTATGTATGTATGTATGTATTTATGGAAAAAATGAGTGCAATTATAATTAACATAGTTGTAATAGTTGTAAGTTATAATTGAATATAGTTGTAATGGATGTAATGTTATCTTTAGTTACAAATATCTCTCAACCTGTAAAATGTGTTTGCACTTAATTCTATCCTTAGTTTGCACAAGTGTGTGAAGTATATATAGAAATTTTTTATCATCACTTAGGCTTGCAATATATATTTTTAAAATAATAAAAGCATAAGGAAATTATAAAATTTAAAACATTATTTGACTAATTTGAATTTGAGTAATCTTGATTTAACTTTGCTTCTGAATTCTTTTTAAATAAATATTATAATTTTATTTTACTTTAGTTTCTAGTGTTTTTTCTTTATTTATTATAATTTGATTTTTTTTAAATGAAACACATAGAGAATTGTATTAAAAAATATCGATTGCAAGGCCATAACCTTTACATATTCCAATATTTTTTAAGGACTTGAGGTTGAAACCCTACAAAGAATTCCCATGACACAAATAATTTAGTCCCTTTCCAACTAAATATTTTCCAAAAAAAACCCAAAATACAAATACATTTACATTCCTTTTTTTAATTTGATCAAGTTTTACTTCTTGTTTTTCTTGGAGAAAAACTTTTTTCTTTCTTCACAACTTGAATCCAACCCGCAGTTTTTGCAAATTTTGGTGGATCATTCTTCAACAACTCTACAATATTTTCCTTGAAATCATCTTGATCTACCCAAGGAATTTCCTTTTCAACGAGGTTCCTTGTGAATTTTGGAGATAATCCCTTTTCCACAAGGTTTTTTTATTTTCTTCTAACACTGCATTCCAAGTATCTTTAGTGGAAAACAAAAGATCCACATTAGCAAGCGAATTTTTTTCTTAGTTTCTATTTTCGTGGTTGTGGTTCCTTTGAATAAATTTTCTTCCTTCTTGCCTTCTGATTCTTTCTTTCCCTAAAGCTCTTATTCTTTGAATATCGTATACTGGTCACCTTGTGCACCATCCCACCATTTGGCCTTCGAGTTTTTTCAGATATTTTCTATTCTTAGGGCGCTTGGGGCAATTTTTAATTACATGCTCTACATCGAAATGAGATATTCTCATAGTCAAGCTTTCGGACCCAAACATATTTTAAAGCCATCAAGTTAACCCAAACATATTTTAAAGGCATCAAGTTAATCTCTGCGGGAAAACCCTTGTTGAAATCCATCTCCACACAAATCCAAGCATAAGTAGTCTTGATTTTTTTATTTTTTTTCTCAGAGAAACTTTGATAGAATTTTCCCAACTCGTTCCCAATGGAGAAAAGTGATCTTTGATTCTAGAAATGCATGGGAAGATTCAAAAATCTTGCCTAAACTGGGGTAGAAGAAATTGATGTTGTTATTGGATAAAAAATGGGAGACTAGTGCTACATGCAAAGGTTAATGCTCCCTGAAAACCATGGCCCAGCTTCACAGATAACCTTCTTGTCTTCAATATTTTCAAAAACTACAAGGAAGAAACCCCGTGTCATAGGGTAAATATTTAGATCTTATGTCAAAACGGGCTTCCATGTCTCAGAGATCCATTTATGTAGATCGGACAACCACGACCATAACCCATTAAACCTACAATCCAAAGCATTCTCTAATTTTTTTTCACAGTCCAAAGCTTCCTCATCCACAGGAACATTAAGGGAAGAAATTTCTTACACCATCTGAAGACCGGATCCAAACTTCAACATAAAATTGTACAAAATCAAAAAATAACTAGCTTGACCAGCACCCATACCTGCAAAAGAAAGAGTTTTGTTTGCCATATCACATGAATTCACTGTTGAATTATTTGCACTAGAGATCTACATAAAATTCTTGCAAACCCTAGCTGCAGAGCTCCTTCCATGCATCAATTTGTAACAATTATAATTTGATTTATTTTTATTGAAAATTTCTACATAAAAAAAATAAAAAAATGATTAAGTAATTCACCAGTTGGGAGGTCACGGGGCACTCACAGGGTAGATCCTTTTGGGTTGATCTCCCTGGATTTCTCCCTTTGATGTAGCAGCCATCAAGTGCCCGTGAACCACCCTCTAAAAAAATAAAATAAAATAAAATAAATAGCAAAATCAGGATCAACTCACACTTTCCACACAAATGCCTCTGGTTGGAAGGGGATTAAACCTACAAGATTTCACTCCAACTATTATCATTTGATTAATTATATTATAGATATTTTTAGGAATAAATATCTTTAATAACGTATATAACTAGAAATTTCCCTAAAGGGTGCAAAGATACACCCTAAGAATAGACCCAAAAATACATTCATAATTAAATTTTAGAATTGAAAATCAGCTACTTAATTTTAAAAAAAATAATTTAATAACACAAATAAGCACATTTTTTTACTTATAAAATACAAATAACTAAATAAATTTAACTATATTAAACATAATGATGACAAACAAATACTCATTTTTACAAAAACCTTACATGTACACAAAATTTGTAATAAAGAAAACTCTAAATCTTACACCCTATTTAATTTTAAATATAAAATTTCAAAATAATAATTAATATTTTCACATTTTTACATGTTATCATTTCACCCTGTTTATTATTACGTTGGTGTGGTTGTATTGGTTGGAGCACGGTGTTTCTACAAAGGCTATGAAACCACCTTTGGCCCCTTGAAAGAGATAGTGTAAGTCCATAGTGTAAATCCGTTCAGATTGGGACTCATAAGCTCGTGAACAGATATTGCCTCCATGATCACAGGATATTTCATAGGAAACATGATGGAGTACACACACAAAATCTCCAAAGGAATGGCACCCAAAGCAAGTATTCCAATTTACAATTTTTTTTGGGTATCTAGCTGTCTGACCTATGACCTACTCTCTTCCTTTCAAAAAGAATGCGTTAGATAGTGGAGTGGATGTTATATCGATGTCCATTGGGTTAGATGCAGTTCCTTATGTTAAATTAATATAAATATTATGGAAAGAAGATGTTCCATTTGAACAAGTCAACCATGGTCAACCCTGGACAACATGTTAAGCATCCTCAACATGTTCATCCATTATCAATTATAGATAACATGGTAAACCACGATGAACTTGGTTAAAAAAATACTTAGCCATGGTCGTCATGGATAACACAATTAACCATGCTTAAAAAAATACTTAGCCATGGTCATCATGGATAACACAATTAACCATGCTCAAACATAGTTGGATGTACAACGTGGTCAAACATAGTTTCACAATTTCTCCAAATGTGATTTTACTTTGACTCATCCAGGCCATGAAGGTCAAGTTAAATCCATACAGAGTAAGCAATTCACTCAATCCATTCCCACTTCTTACCATAATTTATATAGGGAAGATTGGTTATTCTCACGTGCTTTTAGATTTTGGATTATATTAATCTATTTTTTTCTTTTGTTTATGGAATATTATATTTTAGTTAATCAAACCCAATGATTGATTAATTCCAAAACTAAAAGACAATTTTTTTTAAATTAGTAACAAGAAATGTTTAAAATAGCATCAAGAAAGATCATGATTTAAATTGGGAATAAAATTGTAATTCCACATCTCATGACAACTTGTAATAGTTAACTAATTTAATTTGACTTATGTATCTCAATTAATTCAAATTGAGGGTCTAAATAGAGTCATGTAGAGTATCTCCTACAATTAAGAGCACTTGAGTTTATTTTGAGTTGTAGTTACTTAATATAGCTAACTGACTTAAAGTCAATTAAATTAGTTCCAACTAATGGAGGAATTAGTGGGAGGTCCAGTAGTTGGGTGTAACCAACAATAGTGGGTTGCTTCCTTTCGAACAGTGTGGTACCAGGTGAAATGCAGTGTGTTGCTGTGTACAGTGATTAACCAGTAAACTAAAGATTCACTCATAATTAACTCATGTGTGTCAGATCAGAGAAAGACCCAGTTGAGATTGGAGTTTAGGGACAATGCATTATCAATTGTAAAATCATTTAAATTAAATATATGGTGCATGTAGTCATAAGAAGGCATAAAATAAATCATTCCTTTATTAGAAAACTCACTAACCATTCGAATTGCCTTTAAAAATAGGAATGTAGGCACAATTTTAATCGTTGTTTTTGTGAGCACAAGTTGGTGAGACCAAGCAATAGGAAGCACAAGTTTGTGCATGGAGATTGTGAGAGAAAGGAAGTACGAGCTTGGAAGGCTAGGAATTTGGCTAAGTATTTGCCAAAAGCAATTAGTTAAGCAGAGGATATAAAATACTTGTGCAGGTTGATCTCAAAGTTGAGCAGAGCATATTGTATTCATCCAAGGCTTACCTAGGAAGTAGTGAGATAGATAGAGATAATGCAGAGTTTTGGGGCTTGATCAAAACATTGAAATCTTCCCATATTTTCTAATTAATGAAATATAAAGATAGCAGAGTGGCTTTGCCCAAAAAATCATTGTATTATGTTTGATTGAATTCTTTCTCTTATATGCTTCGTGATTTCATCGATAATTTATTGTTTCCATTGGTGAGTAGAGTAGATTCAAGTCAACTGTTTTAGCATATTACAATATGTAGTTTGAATCTACAAGGAATTTCTACATGGTATCAGAGCTTGATTTGTAGAAATTTCTACGTGGTACTAGAGTTAGATTTGTAGAAATTTATAAAAATTTGTAATTACTTATCATTCTATAACAACAGGATAATGTGCTTTGGAGTAGCATCTCTCTTTAGTCCCATGCACGAAATCAAATACTACATCCAAATGCAATTTAACCTTCTGCTTAAATGAAACTTACTCTATTTATTTTTTCTAGAATTGTCCTATATTAAGTAAATATGAGTAGAACCTAGTTGTCAATTATTCTATATATAAATATAGATATATAACGAAATCATTCATAAATATCAATTCATTAATTCATATATATTTTTAAACTCATTTCATCTCATATTTTTTTTGCTTAAGCAAGAGTCTTACCTTATAATTCATTAAAGTGTAAAATGCATTACATAATGTACAATAGTTCACAAGGAACTATGATTTTAGTGGAAAAACCCAAAATTACCAATTACTTGACCCAAGGCCAAAGTCCTGCCCCTTACACACCACACTGCTAACCCTTAATAGGAATACCAAGCCTCCAAGCTGTTAAACCACTAACCGCCAACTCCCCAAGCAACAAGGACACCTCCAAAGCTAAGAGCACAGGTCAGAAAGACTCCTAAACCCAGAAAGACGACAAGATTCTATTATCTTGTGCCGCTCGACTTGCTTCCTTAATCCCAACCGTTGGATCCTCCCAGACAATCCAATGAATGTAGAGGATTTCACAATGCGAAGAAGCCTAACTTTTAACTAGAAGGTCCCACTAACTTGCTCACTCCATTCTAACCAGTGATCCGCCATCCCTGATCCGATGTCTAAGGATCATATCGTGTAGTGCAACCATACCGAACATTACTGCGTGATAAGGGCAGTAATGCCTTAGACCACACTACTACGTGTTATCCAATGAATGGGATCTTTTCCAATTTTCCAAAACCACTTCTCGCTTACACAGCATGTGATTACTGAAGAACCTCCCCCAACATGGTAAGATGATTGTCGATGGAAAATAGGGGGTATTATGGCCAAAAAAGGGTACCTTAAACAGATAAATCATCTCTTTCCCTTCTCGCCTGTACCTAAACCCGTAAACAAAACTATCACCACCTTTCAACCATTCTGTAGAAAAGCTGGCACTCCCCTTTTGTTTCCCCCTGGGCTCTCTGAGCAAATTCTTTACTTGATTGCAGGGGTCAAAAACGATCTACTGCCCATAACCGAATGAGCCATGCAGAAAATACTACCCATGCAAAAACAAAGTGATTAGGACCTAGCTGCTAAGTCCCTGTCCTCTTCCGCTTGCTCATGACACAGAGTTTTCACTCTACACTGAGGCCACTCCTGCCATTTCATTGTAACCCTGCTATTAGAACGTTTCAACCCTTGGTTGGCCAGTAGATCCACCAGGTTATTTTTTGTTCTACGAACATGGTTAAGACTAACTGTACGAAGTCCCTGGAGATGACCATGAATTTTCTAGAAAACCCGGATAAGCCTCCAGTGTTTTGAGACATTCTCCGACCCTATTCCACAACTGATTCCTTTTACCGAGTTAATGATGAACTCAGAGTCCGCTTCTATAATCACATTCAAGCAGTTGTCCTGCTTCAGAAACTTTAAGCATTGCTCCATAACCATTAGTTCCACCATGTTATTGGTAGCTTTTCCTAAATGGCCATGGAAGATGGAGATAATACCTCCTCTTTCATTCCTTAAAACCCCACCATAACTAGTTGTTCCTAGGTTGCCTTTAGAAGCTCCATCAATATTGTATTTCAAATACCCTTCTGGGGGGGATACCAAACTTTTTTATCTGTATTTAATGAAATTACTTTCCTTTCTAGGATTTGAGGAATGAGCCCCTGAATACCCAACTACCTGAGAATTCTCAAATCTACCTTTGAAGGAGGATTTTTAAGATAATTTTGCACTGTGGTTCCTACTGTTTCCTTCAACTGTTTTAAAATCATCTCAAAATGGATATGAGAGGGTTTCTTTTCTTCTTTAAATATTCTTTTCTTCCTTTCTTTCCAAACATTCCATATAATAAAACTTGGTGTTAGGGCCTAGGCCGAGTTAAGCCATTCATAATCAGAAAATTTTATTATCTAATTATTGAGGGTGTTAATAATACTCCCTTTGTCTCTGTCGGATTGACGAAAAATGATGGCAAAAGAATCCCATAGCCAGGAGGTGAAGCTACATCTATTGAGTAAATGTTCCATTGTTTCCTCTTGAGCTTCATAAAGCTAGCATCTAGAAGGCCCCAGAACTCCTCTCCTCCTAATATTATCCCAATTCAAGATTTTTTTGTGATGAACTAACCACATGAAGAGTTTGATCTTCATCCACCCTTGGTGCCTCCATAGGTTTGGCCAAACCTTATCTGGTATAAGAGAATTCATCTTAAGTAGAATTCCTTTTTCCTCCTTAAGATTAAAGGTTCCCTCATTATTATTGCCCCATCTTAGCTGGTCTTTCCCTCGTGTTACTAAGATCTTCCTTTGATCCAACGTTCTTCTTAGTATCGATGCTTTTCTATTCAAGGGGCTCCCCTCTCTGCAATCGATGTTTTTCTGCATTCTCCACTTTTCTGTATGTTGTGTATGCTCCCAGAAGTCCTTTACCTTAATTAGTCCTTCCATATATGTCTCATGCTTAAGGTCTAAAAAGTTCTCTTTTAGCAGTATTGGTTCTTGTTGACACTTGTCCTCCCAAAATAGAGCTATGTTTCCCTCACTGATTTCCTAGAAACTATTTTCTTGTACAAGGCTCCTGTTCTCTCAGGCTTTGTTCCAGATTTATGAGCCTTTTATGTTTCCAGACATTCTTATGAGATCACTAGTATGCCAGGAGCTAGCATATTATTCCTTCCAGATATTTGCCCATTGGGCCTTTAAATTTTGAACCCAATGCCACCAAAGTTTGGCCCCTAAAACATTGCTAAGAATTTATTGATCATCCAAGCCTAGGCCTCCGTGGTTCTTGGGCCTACAGATTTTATTCGAAGAAACTAAGGCCCACTTTTTCCTTGTTTCCTCCTTACCCCACAGGAAATATCTTTGGATATTTCTAAATTGTTGTAAGACCCCTTTAGGAGCTGGGAGGGCTAATAGCATGAAAACCAAGATAGCTTGCAGAACTGCCTTAGTGAGAACAAGCCTACCGGCTAGGTTTAAAGATCTGATGGTCCATTTTTTAACTTTATCCTGCAACTTATTGATTAATTGTTCCCAGATGCTTTTGTGCAATGGTTTAGCAGTAAGAGGGATTCCCAAATATTTTGAGGGGAGGGAGTCCATTTAAAAGCCTAGAATTTTGGAAATATTTCTTTGAATCGCAATATTGGTATTAAAGAAAAAGATTTTAGATTTGGATAGATTAACTTCCATACCCGTGACCATCGCAAAGACGTTCAGTATTTGTTTATAGTTTGTAGCTTCTTTGACTGTGGGGATTCCCTATAGCATGGTATCATCTACAAATTGTTAATTAGTTACAGCCTGACCATTCTCAAATAGTTGAAGGCCATTAATCTTACCTGTTACTTTAGCACGCTTGATAGATCTACCAAGTCCTTCCATCATGAGAATGAAAAGAAATGGAGAGAGTGGGTATCCCAATCTAAGGCCTCTGGAAGGACTAAAGATCTTAGAGGGAGAGCCATTCACCAAAATTGAAAAGCTAGAGAAGGTCACTAAGGCCATAACCCACCTGACCTAATTATGATCAAATTCAAAAGAAATAAGAACCCTTTTCATATAGGTCCAGTTGACCTTATCATAATCTTTGGCTATATCTAATTGCATGATCATTCCAACCTGCCTTTTGCTAATTAACGAGTGAACCACCTCTTGGGCTTGAATGATGTTGTCTAAAATTTGTCGGCCTTCCACATAACCTGATTGTTCCCCTGAAACTAGGGTAGGGAGTAGAGGTTTAACTCTATTAGCCACTACTTTGGATATTATCTTGTAAACCACATTGCAGAGAGCTATCGGTCTAAACTTATCCGGAGTTTGCACAATATCCTGCTTAGGGATAAGGGAGATGAAGGAGGTATTGAGCACTTTCAAAATAGTTTTGTTCAAACTGGAATCCTCCACTACATTCAAAATATCTTGTTTAATAATATTCCAACATGCTTTAGAAAAATCCACATTGAAACCATCCAGGCCTGGTGCTTTTCCATTCTACATTTCTTTGAGGACATCCCCTACCTCCTCTTCAAAAACTGGCCTATTTAGATTGAAATTGTCCTCTCTCATTACCAGCTTTGGTATGTTTCTAGTTACGTCACTGATAGACTGCTCTCTGTCTGAATTATTTTCCTAAATAATTCTTCGGAAATGCTAAACTAACTCAGCTTCAATATTCTCATGGGTAGTAATAATAATCCCATCTTCATTCTTAATTGAAGATATTTTGTTGTGAGTTCTATTTGCCATGGTGGATCTGTGAAAAACTTTCGTGTTACGCTCTCCTTCTTTTAGCCATTGAACTCGAGACTTTTGTCTCCAAATAATTTCCTCTTGTTTTCACATATTATCCCATTCTTGATGATATTTATCAACTTGGTTACTTTTATCTCTATCAAATCCATCCATGATCAGTGCTTGGTTGAGAACCTTCATTTTGTTTTCAATAGATTTTTTTTTCCACATAAATATTGCCAAAATCATCTATGTTCCAATCTTTTAGTCTGAGATATATATGCTTGTTACACAAAAATATCGTAACCTTGATTATTTACAGTCGGTATGGGTCTATCACCACCTATACCAGCTTCCTAAGCAAGTCTCAAACCTCAGCTCTTCAAAGCAAGCTTTAGAAATGAGAGAAAGACATCAAAAAAGCAATGTAACTCTGGTTCCGCACTTTCTCTCTCTTTTGCCTACGGGCCCGCACCTTTTGTTCAGGATATCTGTGTACTTATACGCTCTGTATGTAAAGGGGAGGGTGCGTACCCCTGTGAAAGTCAAAAGGCGCAATTTTTATCTTAAAAAACTCACTTTGGGTTAATTCTAGAGTTCTCTAGAAGCATTTGTTACGTGGATTGTTCACTCCAAGTGGTTCATGCATCCCATAATAGGAGGAACTAATCCCTTGTTAAGAGGAGCTATCATTTTGAAGGAGGATTCTATCCCTTTGAAGGAGGACCTAGTAACTGATCTCCATTGAACTATAAATTGAAGCATTGGGTCAGTGGCTGGGGAGGTTAGAAGCTGAACTTTTGAGGGTAAATGCTAGTGAAATTAAGACTTACTATTTGAGCTTAAGAGGAGAGATCACATACCTTTTTGGCTTCATTGGGAAGTGAGTGAAGCTTTTCAAAGTAGAGGAGACTTCTTGTTGGACCCTGGGAGGAGCTTGTACAACGTTAAGGCAAAGGTTGTAAGGTTCTTCTCCTTTTGAATTAATACAATCAAGCTCATTTTTCTCAACAAGTATCTCATGTTATTTGTTTCACGGACTGCTTGACTTTCATGTTGAATATGTTTTATAATATTGGTTATTCAGGTGGTATTTAATCGTTTGCCTTGTTTGTGTTTGCAGGTTTGTGACAAAGGAACTTACTTGGATCAAAGGAGTGAAGGCATCTCCAAACTTGCGTTAGACATGAGGTAGGCCTTAAAACACATTTGTTTGCCATTATTTATAAAGCACATTTAGAGAAAGATAGTGTCTGGTTGGTTTTTTTGTCATTAGGTCTTCATTAGATTCTAGGAAGGTCTATATTGTCCGCAAGATCGACTCATTCCGCGTGACAAAATGGCGACTCCACTGGGGACTTGATTGTTTTCCTCGTTTTTCTTTGACTTGAGAAACTTGTCTTTTTGTTTCTGTTTTTGGCTTGTTGTGTGTGGCTTTGGGTAGACGTGGATTTAGCTTTGTTTTTTATTTTTCATTACTTTGGCCGAAGTCCATAGTCTGCACGTGTATCACAGTGCGTACCTCTACACACTTTTACTTTATACACAGAGCGTACCCGCACCTGGGTAAACTCTGCACCTGCGTACCTTGCTAAATTTTTGAAAATTTTGGCTTTTGCCCTTTAAGTTAGTTTTATTTTGTTTTTCTAGTGGTTATCGTCTGCCCATACCTGCATGTGACTGGTTGAAATCTTTCCTTGGTTTAATTTCATTAGCATTAGGGTTTTAGGTGAAATTCCTAGGAGTTTTGCTTGTTGGGTTTGTTTTTCGATTTGGTTGTGTAGTGGCTCTGAGCTTAGAGGCTGTAGGGACTTCAGATCACCTTAGTGTCTACCAGTCTTCTTATGAGTCTGACCATTTATGAAATCTCCCCTTGTTGAGGAATCCGCTTTGAGTTTTCTCTTTACAAAACTTCGAAAATCTTGTGATTGAAAGTTTGGATTTTCATTTTCAAAAGGAAAACAAAATTGGTTGTTCTTGACTTATTTGTGATTCTGGACAAATTGGTCCTTGGTTTGTGTTTGGTCAATTTAGTGATGTCTAAATTGCAACTTTTAAATGTCAACTCGAGGCTCGTAAGCTGTTGAAGTGAGGTGTACTGTATGTACTTAGGCAACTGTTTCTTAAGATTTTGTCGTTTTTAACTTTTTAAGTTTGTTTTCAAGCATATCTCTCCTACTGTGATGTGATGGAAATGAAATAAAGCAAGTGAAGTGTGTGAGACTGTGATGAGCTTTAAATGATTTGTTATAACTTAAAAGTATTCTACAAGAAAGCTTGAACAACAACTGAAATGAAATCAACTCTTAAAGGAAAATAAAGGCATCAAATAAAATACTAATGACATTGGCCCAGTATCTCTGCTGCTGCAAGAAAATGAAGATGAAATCTATGTCAAATCTAGCTAAAAATAAAAACTAAGCAATGTGAAACTGAAGTAAATCTACATAAAAGAAAGACTAGTCACAAATACTTTAACTTCTTAACCTCTTCTCTTTTAACTGAATATATCATGTGAGAAACAGTTAAAAACAAGCCAAGCAATTGTGAGTTCTTAAGCAACTAAACCAAGCTCTGCTAAGTGATATTTTGGTCCTCAATGAAGATATTAAATTATGGAGAAGAAACCATCAATAGGTAAACAACTTGATGTCTAAAAGCAGAAAGCAACTATGCAAATTAAAGAAATGATAGTAAGGAAATAAAGGTTGCAAAACAAGGAAGGTCAGCAACATAGACAAGATGATCACAAGTGTCTCTAGTTGTGGAAAAGAAAAGAAAGAAACTGTCCCGGGCACGCCTAAGAAACCTGCATAACGCACTGATCAGTCATGGAAAAGTGCAGAAATA
>APFE030926150.1:0-32029 GCA_000404065.3 Pinus taeda | reverse complement strand
AAGACAAGCCAGTAATAACGATCATAGGTTGAAAAACACCTTATGATCGACAAAAATGATAGGTAGAAAAAGCAAAATGTCACATGTGACTACATAAGCGATCATCCCATCACTGGTGATGATCTCGATACGAAACCACTGCATGAGCCACCTTACAAAGGAACCTCGTAAAAGTTCCGGGGACTCCAATCACATAGCGCTGAAGCCGACGAGGGATGTCGTCTATGCTAGTCTCGGGAATGTCCCCTGTCAAGCGCGCGCTCTAGGTGACTCTCCAACTCGGCCAAGGTCTCTGCTGATTCATCCTATGGGGCTGGAGCCGGTGCAACTGGTTGCTTTCTCTCAAAAGGCCGGAGAGTGGCTGGTCGTTGTGGGCCCACATCTGTATTTTGAAATTATTACTATCAGTTGTGAGACGATATAAAAAAAAAAAAATTAACATTAGAAAAGTGTTGAAAATGATTACCTGAGTCGTCCCACTGCTCTGCTGGAGGAAGAGCCATGTCTGGGTCTCCACAAAAGTCAACCCCAGCATAAGGAAAATCCTAGATAGAAAAAACCTGGTTCTCCAACCATTGGAGATACTCAGGTTTGAATTGGACGACCTCGGTCCCCTCGTCAGGATGACGGGCCATGACTATGACCCATCACATCAGTTTAGGCTCTCGGGGAAGCCCAGCTCCAACTGTAAGGTGCTGCAGGATAAGCATAGGAATCCTCTCCAGGCCAAAGCTCACGACTAAAGCTCCATAACCAAAAGTCTTCAGTCATCCGTTCTTGGCCCTGGTCAATTGGACCTTCACATTCGCCAACATAACATCGCACCAGTTGAAGACGGTGCCGTGAAAGTAATCAACTGCCATACGCATCTGGGATCCGGTGGCAACATGTAATGCGGCAGCTCCGCAAAGTCTAGTAACAGTGAATGAAATCACCATGAGCTCAGGACAGGATATGGTCTTTATGTCTATCCCTTTGTCTCTAGTCTGGCGGTTGCAGTACTCTAGTCGAAGGCTATCGACGGACTGGCCACCCGCCCTAGCCCCAAACAGGGTCAAATCAACGCCTCTCTTAGGCAAACCGGTCAAAAAATATATGTCCACCGGCTCAATCTCGAGCTGATGGCCACCAATGAAGAAACTCTGGTCCTGGATGGTCCATCTGTCAACCATCCACTGCAAGAAATCCACCTGAGCCCTGAGGCCAGGAATGGCCCAGTATTTTTATAAGCCGCACGCCCTCAAAGCATCAAGCGAAGGCTAATGATTCCATGTGGCAGCATCCACATCCTCGTCCTCTCGTTCGCGCCAATATAGCATGGTGTTCTACCTACATCAAGAAAAAATATAAATTAGAGAGCTAGAATAATTTTTCTTTGGTCCATTTTCGAGAATTTTTGGGTTAAAAACCCTTGCGGTGGGGCCCGCACCCTTCCTGTTGGACACAGTACGTGGGACCGCACTTTGTCCACATGGAAGGTGCGGACCCTGAGCTCTTTCCCAATGGAGAAAAAGTCGGGGTCCGCAGGTTCGCAGTGGTGAGCCTGCGTACCCCGAGCGCGGGTTTTTTGCCTAAAAACCCTCCTAAAAAACGAAATAAAAGACTAAATTGAAAAATTAAACGATTAAAAAACAAGAGAAGGATGATGTGGATTACCTGGAGAAGACGGCGTCCGATTCCGACAGTTGGATTTTCTGCAATCCTCTCGGGAAGTTTTCAGAGCAAAAGCACTATTTCCTCACCCAAATCACAAATGGTAAAAATGAATGGTAAAAACCCCTTTTTATAAGTTTTTTGAGTAAATAAATTGCAAATTTGTATATGTTTCACTTTAAAAAGGTATTATTATGACATTTTTATCTCTTTCAAGAAGGTATGACTAATGTTTCTGTTTTTGTGCAAGATAACAAGATTATTCAGGTGAAATCTATCGTTTTCAACCAGAGTCACCTTTAAGCCCTTTTCTGACTCCTAAAACATGAAAAGATTGCCGAGTTTTTCTTTTAAGCTTGTTAAAACGGAATTAAAAGATGTTCGATTTACAGCTCTTTTTCGACCATAAAAACATAAAAAGATCGCCGGATTTTTTTCATTTCAAATTCGATATTGGTTATAAAACAACATGTCCTTGGTTGCTTTTTTACTTTTTTGAATCAAAGACACTAATAACGAAAAGTACTCCTTGGTCGTAAAAGATCAAGTGGTTCTCTCAAGTATTATTTTATACTTTTTCGGGCTTGGGAGACACAAATTTATGAAAAAAGTCAAACCCTGGAGTTTTCTTAAGTTTTTTCAAACTCTCTAAAAATGAAAAACATCGAGTTTCTCCTATATTGGACTCGTTAAATTTCGACAGTAAAGGACCTGTTCTATTACAAACAGGAACGGACCACTCTTTATTAGGGTTCGAATTTAAACTAAGTTGGACTCACCCGAAGGGTGAGCTTATAATCAAGCATATGTTATCCTCCTCAAGCTTGAAAAAAATAACGAGGTACTTGCGAGAAATGGTGGGGGAAAAGAGAGAAAAGTGAATCTTCTTGTCATACTTTATAACCACTCTTGAACACGACACTTTCATTCACCTGGGTTGGGAAATCCTTTACCTAACAGTTGATCAAACCATATTGAAAGTCTTCAGTCGGTTTCTGGGTATTAACTTTGGGTCAATCATCACCAAACCATCTATCATGTCATTATGTGTTCAAGAGGTCAGTGCAAATAAACCATTCATCTGCAAAATGTCTGCCATCCATCTTGACCATCCCTGAGTCAGTCCTTGCAACTAAATTTCTTCAACTTGATCTATGATTTCGTGTTGTGGGCTAGCCTACGACGGATCGCTTTCTATCGACTTCAACTCATTATCTAGAAAGATGATCTAGGAATCGACAGTATCTTGAGATCTGCATGCCTCAATGGCAGGTTTCTCGCCTTTGACGACAGTTTACATCATTGACTTTCGATCAAAGGGTTCCATGACATGTTCGACATCAACACATCTTATCACATTTCATGGATTGTGCTGAGTACTTTGAGAGCCATTGTCATTACTGGTGGTTTCTCTCACGCTTGTTAATAGTTAACATCATTGACTGGTAATCAAGCGGTTTATACCATGTTTGACTTCGACACATTCAATCGCATGGATAGAATCGTACTATTTCAGGACGTAGAAATGAAGACCCTGGATCTAGTTTCCACCATCCAGGTTGCGAGGAATTCTGTATTCATTATATTATGGAATATTCATAAACAGATGGTTGTGTCCATACTGTGTCCACATGTGTCTGTACTTATCATGTGTTAGGAGATCATTCCTAAATCAGAGCAGTAGTTAGTCTTCTAGTTAGTTTTCAATATCTTAGTCAGTTTTTATCTGAGTATGGGAATGCCTACCTCAGCGATGATATGATCTCATATATATATTTTGCATTGAATGTTTTTACAGGTTCCAACCAGGCTCTCCGCAAGATGATCCTCGAAATGATAAAGCACTTCACTCTTCCTATATGATAATGAAAAATTCCTCATTATAATACAGACTTCGCACTTTAGGGGCAATCTGTTACACAAAATATCGTCACTTGTTATTGCAGTCGGTATGGGTCTATCACCACCTATGCCAGCTTCCTAAGCAAGTCTCAAACCTCAGCTCTTCAAAACAAGCTTTAGAAATGAGAGAAAGACATCAAAAAAGCAATGTAACTCTGGTTCGGCACTTTCTCTCACTTTTGCTTGTGGTCCTGCACCTTTTGTTCAGGATATCTGCGTACTTATATGTCTGTATGTAAAGGGGAGGGTGCGTACCCCTGTGAAAGTCAAAAGGCGTATTTTTTATCTTTAAAAACTCACTTTGGGTTAATTCTAGAGTTTTCTAGAAAGATTTGTTATGTGGATCATTCGCTCCAAGTGGTTCATGCATCCCATATGAGGAGGAACTAATCCCTTGTTAAGAGGATCTATCCCTTTGAAGGAGGATTCTATCCCTTTGAAGGAGGACCTGGTAACTGATCTCCATTGCACTCTAAATTGAGGCATTGGGTTAGTGGCTGGAGAGGTTAGAAGCTGAACTTTTGAGGGTAAATGCTAGTGAAATCAAGACTTCCTTTTTGAGCTTAAGAGGAGAGATCACATACCTTTTTGGCTTCATTGGGGAGTGAGTGAAGCTTGTCAAAGTAGAGGAGACTTCTTGTTGGACCCTGGGAGGAGCTTGTACAGCGTCAAGGAAAAGGTTGTAATGTTCTTCTCCTTTTGAATTAATACAATCAAGCTCATTTTTCTTAACAAGTATCTCATGTTATTTGTTTCATGGACTCCTTGACTTTCATGTTAAATATGTTTTATAATACTGGTTATTCAGGTGCTATTTAATCATTTGCCTTGTTTGTGTTTGCAGGTTTGTGACAAAGGAACTTACTTGGTTCAAAGGTGCGAAGGAATCTCCAAACTTGCGTTGGACATGAGGTAGGCCTTAAACACATTTGTTTGCCATTATTTATAAAGCGCATTTAGAGAAAGATAGTGTCTGGCTGGTTTGTTTGTCATTAGGTCTTCATTAGATTCTAGGAAGGTCTATCTTGTTCGCAAGATTGACTCATTCCGCGTGACAATTAGGGATCCAAATCATTGTTAAAGAAATCTATCTTTGGGTTTGGGCACCTAGAGTCGTTGTTTAGCTCCTAGTGGTCCGATAACACCTACAATAAGTCAATAAAGTTTCAAGATGTCAATTCCACTTCCTTGAATGTACTTAGTTGGTTGGGTCATGTTATAGTATCCCTTTGTTCATTTTTACCTTAGGAAAGTTGGCGAAACTAGGTAAATATGGGAGGTGGCATTACAAAGTTGTATTAGTGCATGGTTCAAACACTTGAACTTAATGGGATAGTTGTACGTGGTTATGCATGCATTGTCATGGTTATGGTATTCATGCATGGGGTCATGGTATGTAGTTGGTATTTTCATTCATGATGATGGAATATTTATGTGATTATGATTATACATGTATCATGCTAATTTGCACTGATTTTGCAGATGAGATAAGCCTCTCATGAATTTCATTGAGGTATTTTGGTTATGGTATCTATTTGGTTTATTGAACATGGCATACTTGTAGGAAGAATAGAGTCAAAGATGACGGGAAAAATTGTGGACTAAAATCCACATCACTCTCCATAAATATGAATTGGGAATAAATGAGATGAGTATTATCCTGGTATTGTAGATACATTGAGGGTTACATTCATTGGCTTTCCTTGTTATGCAAGTGACTGATGCTCCATATCACTGAAAGCAAAACTTTTCTTAGTGTCCAGGCATGTGGAGTGGCTGTTTAGCTCCTAGGGGTCCTGCAACACTTGAGCGAAGTTAGTAATGTTTCAAGTTTTCAATTCCACTTCCTTGAATATGCTTAGGAGGTTGATTCATGTTATAATGGCCCTTCACTGATGTTTACCCTATGAAATCTAGTGAAAGTGGATAAATATGGGAGGCAACGTTACATTGGGCCAAATGTATATATGAAAGGAAGAGTACGACTAGCAGTGCATTTCACCTAGGAGAATCACTAGTTGGAAGGTTAATAAAAGGTCAATCCTTAGTATAAATATCTAAAACAAAATTTTAATACATAGCAACTACAACTTGTTGCACATAAGTGTTATGGATAAAAAAATACTCTACAAGATATGAAGGTAACTTTCAATGAAGTTATAATACATATCAACAAAAGAGTAGATAGTAGATATATTTACTAAGCCACTAGCAAGGGAGCAATTTGAATACCTAAGGAACAGGTTGGGGATGGTCCTTTCTCCCTTTTCTCACTTTTTTGACTTCAAAGAGGAGCCTCAAATGATTATAGAGAATATGAAAAAGAAGGGACTATCTAACGAGGGAGACTTAACAGAAGAAACAAAATTAAATGAACAACAACAAGAAGACTAAAAGGATAAAGTAATGTTTAAGAGTCAATACTTTGTGGTAACGAAAGAAGCATCATGAAAAAGATTAGCTTATATCTGTAAAGCTAGGCCATCGTCATTATGAAAAAGACAACATCAACTTGGTCCATCATTCAAAATTTTATCCTTTGATACAAAATTTGTAGGTATACATATACATATATATATATATATCTATATCTATATATATATATATTAATATATATATATATATATATATATATATATTATATATATATATATATATGAAAAAGTGAATAAGCCTATTAAAAATGCACATGATGTATGTTAACATTTGCATATAGAATCAGAATTCTGAATATGAGTCTAGCATTTTGCATCATCACAATTCCTCAAAATTCTTCAACTTTAATGACTCTAAATATGTATGACCTATGGATTAAATTATCTTGTATTTCTCATGAATTCTATTGATACTTTATGAATTTTGAATAATGAAAAGAACGAAAATATTTCAAATATATAAATTGAAATAAAATGCGATGACTTAAAACCAAGAGGAGAAAAATATATATATCAACTTCATTATATCTGGTCCTGTTAGTATCAAGTTTACACCTTCATAAATCGATGATGTACATCTATATTTTTAGAAGTAATAAATGATGTAAAGGGTAGTGTTGTATAAATTATAAGGTTTTCCAAGCCAGGGGAAATGTCTCATTAAAACTCTTTTACCTAACCCCAAGCCTATGCAAAAATTATCTTGATGATTTGACCTATACTAAAAAATTTGGTGGCGCTACGAAATGTTTTTATAACACTTTTTGGAAAAATTTAAAACTCGATTTCTGAGCCGTTAAGTCATATTTTTTTAGAGATAAAGTGGTGATTTGTAAAATAATGGTCCTCCTCCTACATAGTGTTACATTTTTAACATTTTTGAGCCCATTTTAGTAATTTTAAATGAAACCCTAGCTTTCCCGGTTTTGCTTAAAAATGATTTTTCCAGCAAACCCAGATTTGTTATTTTCCAGTGTAGAGAGGGTGCTATTTGTCTTATGGTCTTCTAATAGGGTATTCTAAGGTTATTAAAGGTTTTCAAGGTCTTGGATATTGGTAGAATGGGTCGGCCTAGCTAGGTAAAGAGGTTCAAACCTGATGGCATGTACTTCGAAGTGTACCTTGAAATTCTTGATATTTTCAGAAGTATAAGATGAGAACCAATATTTCAATGATTTAAGGGGTATGACCTCAGCTAGTGCCATGATTTTATATTCTCTTTTGATGGAAATATAACTAGAGTCAGGACATTGTAACTCCTTATCACAGAAGAGTCGATTACTGAAGCAAAGAGTTTGCCAATAGAAGGTGAAAGGTGGTTCAAGAAACATAGGTTGTTAAATGAAAATTTAAATTTATTCCCGAAAGAAGACTTTCCAAATCAAGATTTGGATGCAAGGGTCCTCAAAAGAAAAATAAATCTTCAATGAGATGTTGCGCTCATAATTGTCCATCTTTTCTTCACATGGGAAGGAAGTTATTCCAAAGCTTTCCTATACCACATTAGGTTTCTTTTTCACTTAGCAGGTTTTAGAAAATGAATTTTCTGTATTTCCTACATCACAATTTGTTGAAAATGTGTACTAAGGCAAGGAAGAGACCTGAATTAAAGTTCATGATATTGGTGATCACATTCTCATTATTATTTTATATACTCATGACCTGAATAAGCAAGTAGAACAAATAATGAAAATGAGGCAAAGGAACCCAAACCCGCATGTACCTAGAAGATCAAAAGAGGCCGAAACAAATTTCCTTCTCAAGTTGTAGTTCATGATATCAATGGAGGATCTAACCAACCCTAGGATGAAAAGCACGAGGAGTTCCTTGTCATGATGCCATAGGTTGAAATTTATGAATTAAGGACTAGAAACCAAAGAAACTAACAGAGGATGAGGAAGTCGAGAAAAAGGTTATTCCTCACACTTGTCCTACAAACAAACTGAGTTCTAATTTCAAAGGTAGAATAAATCCTAAGGTTAAAGAAACAATTGTCATCCTTGATGAAGAAGAAAAAATAGAGCATATTACAAAGAGTAGAAAAAGACAAAGAAAAACCGAATATGTTGATAATAACAAAGGAAAAACCCTAAAAATTGGTAAACTCACACAAAAGCTTACCAGAAAGGTGACAAGGAGTCAAAATAGGTTTGAAATCCTTGCTCGAGTTATAGAGGACCTAGGGAAGTGATTATTTGAATCTAGGGGAAGAGTATAATATAAACACTAATTTTTGTTTTAGTAAACCCTAATTTTATTGCACCAAACCCTAATAGATATTTAACATTTTGGTTTAGCCATGGTTAATCATAAAACAAAAATTATTTTGAGTATACTGTGGTAAGATATCATATATTTTTTTGGTCTAAGGAGTTTATCCAGGTGGATATTGGTGGCCACCCACCAAGTCCACTTGGACCCCGCCATTTTTTCTTTCAGCTTTTTAGTTTCCTTAATTGTAACACAGTTTACTATTTTTAGCAGTTTTTCAGGTCCTGAACTTCTGGAGCCTTTTTGACGCCCTACACAATGTTGTTTTTGGTAAAAATGGGAGAAACTTGGATCCATTGACTGATGTTTCTCTTCCCAAAGTTGTAGTTCTCAAATAGATCTTTCTAACAAGATATTGGGCGCATCAAACAAAGATCATATGCCAAAGTTACAACCTCAGGAAGTTGATGTACCAATTTACCCAAAAAGGGCCCACAAGTTGGCGTTTCATCTTCTAGGGTTAGGTTTTTGGATGTTTAGGGTTTTCCGTTGTTTCTAAACAATAAATAGGCCTTCGAGCCTCATTATAACAGAGCTCAAAGGCATGTACCCACCACATCTCTTCTCAAAGATAGGCTACCATCAGAATAGCTGGTTTATTTCCATTTTTGTTTGCAAGCATATTTCTACATTTTACATTAATGAAATGAAGTATTATTTCTGCTGCACCTTTATGTTTATGGTTATCTTTGTAATTTGTTGCGTTACTGTTTAAATCTGGATCAGTGGTATCAGAGCAGTCTGTTTTCTTCTCTATTTTTCTTTGCATGTCCCCAACAAGGTTGGGATATAAGGAGTTAGGGCTTGAACTGGTCAAATATTTGCAAGACCATCCTCACACATCCCGACGACCACCCATGGCAGATGAAAAGAAAGATGAGGGGGTAGGAGATCCTATCAAAATCTTGCTAAAAGAAGACCTCGAATGACAAAGGAATGTGATGATGGACATCTTTTCCTAGATCCTTCAGTAGCTACCCAAGGGCGACGCATCGGCTTCCAACAGCTACGCTAGAAATGCCACACCATTTAAGGTACAAGTTAATTTGAAATCCCCATTTTTTAGGGTAAGATAGACGCAGATTTCATCTATAAATGGTTAAATATGCTAGAGGGTTATTTTTTTGTTCATGATTTTTCCAGTTAGGAAAAGATTATTTTCGCTCTTCTCAAAGAAGCCCCCCACGTCAAGGACTGGTGGGACACCTACTACGAGTAGAAGGATGAAAGTACAGGTTCACTATTTTCAGCTGCACCCACTTGGAATTCATTCTGGGATTCCATCAAGGAGTAGTACTACCTTGTCGGAAGCTATGAGGATCAATACATAAAGTGGACCACATTTCGGCAAGGGAGGGAGCAAGACATGTTGGATTTTACCAATATTTTCCATACCCTTCGCACAAAGTTGGGTATCAAGGATTCAGAGAAACATTTGGTACTCAAATACTGTGGCTACCTACACAAGCATATCCAGGAAGAAATAGAATTCCAGAACATCTCCTCGCTTGGCACAACATACTGATATGCCATCAAGGTCGATAAAAAGTTTAAACAGAAGAGCGAGACTTTGGATTTGTGAATCTGAAGCAAGGAAAAGGTTCCCCCAAACCATAGAACAAAAGATAAAGCCAAGGCGAGGTGGCCCAAGACAACCCATCAAAGCTGCAAGCAAAGAATAGCACCGCGAAGCTGAAAAAGGACACGAGAAAGTGGTGTGAGTTCCATAAGAGCTCCACTCACAACACAAGTGAGTGTTAGGCCAAGCAGTTACTGGTGGTCAAGCTAAAGGTTTCAAAATGAGATGAATGTTCCGAATCTAAGTTATAACTTGACAAGGGGAATGAAAAAAGGAAGCATATTATCGATGCAGAGCCGAACACAACCATTTCCATGATGAAGATCGAGAAGGAGGAACCCGAAGATCTAGAGGAGGAGGATCATCTCTTCCACTCCTAGATGTGGGTAAAGGGCTTCCCACTATAGTTCATTATTGGCAATCGGATCCAAAAGAACCTCATTTCAGTAGAGGTTGTGAGGTAGCTGGGCTTACCGACCATAGCACATCCACAACCATACACCATCGGGTAGCTTCACCAAGGACGGGATCTTCACGTGAGCAAGAAGTGTCGCCTTCCATACAACATCAAGCCCTTCGCGGATGAGATATTGTGTGACATTGATCCCCTTGAAGTTTGTGATGTATTATTAGGACAACCATACTTGTGGAAGCAACATGTTGTGTATGAATCAAGGCCCCATGCTGTTATTGTTAATTTGGGAAATACGTTATAGAGCATATTGGAGGTAGCATCGCCTACCACTATCTCCTTGCTTACTACAAAAAAATGCAATAAGCTCTTTTCCAAAACAAGAAAATTTGTTTTCCTGATGATACACCCTCAAGGAAAGAAGAAGACGGTGGCTAGGACCTCCAGACATGGCCCCTCCGCACGACAACTACAGATGGACAAGGTGATGGAGGAGTACAAGGACATCTTCACCTCCCTCGCAGGGGTTCCTTTGCACTCTCAGGTCAAGCACTCCATCGATATGACCTCAAGTGCATCATTGCCCAATGGACCAATCTATTGGCACTCTGTTCTAGAGAACAACGAAATCAAGAGGTAGATTCAGGAGCTGCTACAGAAAGGTCACATCCATCCAAGTTCATCACCCTATGGGAGCCCGATAGTGTTGGTACAGAAGAATGATGGGACTTGGAGGCTTTATATAGACTATTGGGCATTAAATGAGATCAATATCCATAATAGGTACCTAATCCCATGGATTGATGACCTCCTAGATGAACTGAATGGGGCAAAATATTTCAACAAGATCGATTTGAAGTCAGAATATCACCAAGTACCAATCAAACCCTCCGATGTGTGGAATACTGCCTTCAAAGCTAAGGGGGGCCTTCTCGAATGGTTTGTTATGCCTTTTGAATTGATGAATGCTCCTGCAACCTCCATGAGGCTAATGGATGACATATTGCAGCCATTCACCAACTCATTTGTAGTGGTATACTTGGATGACATCTCCATCTTCAGCCAAAGTTGGGAAGAGCACCTCCACCACATCTGGCAGGTTCTCCAAACACTGCGGCAACACAAGTTATGTGCCAATTTGGAGAAATTCACTTTTGGCATGACTTAGGTTCAATATCTGGGATAAATTATTGATGAATAGGGGGTGCATGTGGATCTAACCAAGATCTAAGTCATTCGGGATTGACCATCTCCAACCACTCTTACAGAGCTCCACAAATTTCTAGTTATTACCAACTTCTACCACAGGTTCGTGTTAAGATTTTCTCATATCACTTCGCCCTTGAATCAAGTCACCAAGGGAGGAGTGAAAGGAAAATTCCTTTGGTCTGAATCTCAACAGAAGGCATTCACAGAGTTGAAATATCACCTTTTCTCGGCATCAGTGCTCGCATTACTAGACTTGCAACAATCATTTGAGGTCAAGACAGATGCCTCTAACTATGCCATTGGGGTAGTCCTTACTCAACACGGGCATCTGGTGGCATATCACATTACATTTTGGGGAAGGAAATGGTCATCGACATAAACCACTGACCCTTGCAATTCATACAAACGCAAGGGAAAATACAGAATGATCGCCATTAGAAGTGGTCCACATACCTACAATAGTTCCACTTGAATATCAGGTATATGAAGGGCAACATCAATAATTTTGTACATTGCCTCAGTCGACCACCAATCATGGCATTAATCACCATGCTCAACTTTTGTGGGCACAATACTTCTGATTGGCCACTTCTCTATAAAAGCAACCCAAAATTCGGCCATCCATACCAGACACTCTTGGAGGGTCAGCATGTTCCAAATTTACACCTCGAGGATGCCCTGTTATTCCAGCTGGGTCACCTTTGTGTTCCTTCAAGCAAGCGTGCCAAGATGATTTGGAAAGCACACTACAGTCAAGCTGCTGGGAATTTCGGGGTCGAGCAAATGGTGGCAATATTGCAAAATCATTTCTATTGGTCGAATCTTCAATAGGATGTCGGGAATTACATCAGATCATGCACTACTTGCATCATTGCCAAACCAACCATCAAGAAGAAAGGACTCTACAACCCGCTGCCTACCCCTAGTCGACCTTGGGAATCCATCTCCATGGATTACATGTTAAGCCTTCCTTCCACTAAGCATGGAAATGGCTATGTTTTTGTGGTCATCGATAGGTTCTCGAAGATGGCCATTATGGTGGCCTGCAAGAAGAATATCACAGCAGAAGCCACTGCTAAAGTCTTCTTTGAATAAGTGTGGGTACACTTTGGGGCCCCATAATATATCATCTTAGATCGGGACAATAGATTCCACAGTACGTTTTGGTCCAGTCTCTATTCGATGCTGGACACCAAACTCACTAAGTCCACAACCTTCCAACCTCAAACTAGTGGCCAGACAAATGTTGTTAATAGGATGATCATACACATTTTGTGCATGTACAACTCTAAGCATCCACGCACATGGGACAAGAGCCTCTGCTATGTTTAGTACAAATACAACCGGGCTCTCCACAGCTCGACTGGCCACATCCCTTTTCATGGGGGCCTAGGATTGCAGCCGCTATGTCCCATTGATGTGGCCATGCCATTTATAGCTATTCACATTGATTCGACTCATGTCCAGACCGAAACAGATAAGGCAAACAACTTCATTGAGCACATCCAACATATTCACCAGGTCCATGACATTTTGGAGAAATCAAATACCAAGTACAAGCGTGACATGATCAACATCGAGTGCCACACAAGTTTCAGGTGGGTGACAAAGTCTTGCTGCATTTGCAAAAGGAACACCTTACCGGGGCCTATCAGAAACCCAAACCACTCTGATATGGTCCTTACACCATTACCAAGGCTATGGGACACAATGCATTTAACCTTAGCATTCCCCCATTCCTTGGCATGCACCCAGTGTTCAATGTGGGCTGCCTTTGGCCATACTTTCCACCATTACTAAACACATCTGACATTGTAGAACAACTCACACCCATAGAGTTAAATCTAGATTGCATGGAACAAGATGCAACTGATCAGATCATGGACACATAGATCAAGCACACTTTCTCGGAGAATATCCAACTATATATAGTTGTCAAAGCAGGCCAACTCCTTCACTAGGGCAAGTGGCTAACCAGGGAACAAGTTTAGCTGAAGTTTCCTCATCTCATGGAGGAATTCAACACACTAGGGACCATTGCTTCCTAAGGGGGGAGGAATGATCCAGGTGGATATTGGTGGCCACCCACCAAGTCCACTTGGATCGCCACCATTGTTTCTTTCAACTTTTTAGTTTCCTTAATTGTAGCACAGTTTAATATTTTTAACAGTTTTTTGGGTCCTAAACTTCTGGAGCCGTTTTGAGGTTCTAAACGATGTTTTTTTGGGAAAACTGGGAGCAACATGGGTCCATGGATGGACATTTCTATTCCTAAAGTTGTATTTCTCAGATAGGTCTTTCTAACGAGATATTGTGTGCATCAAATGGAGATCGTATGTCAAAGTTACGACCCTGGGAAGTTGATGTACCAATTTACCAAAATGGGGCCCAAAGTTTGGCATTTCATCTTCTACGGTTAAGTTTTTTGATGTTTAGGGTTTTCCATTGTTTCTCAAGAATAAATATGCCTTCGAGACTCATTGTAACATAGTTCAAAGGCATGTAGCCACCACATCTCTTCTTAGAGATAAGCTACCATCGCCCTAGCTAGTTTATTTTCAATTTATAGTTATCTCTATAATTTGTTGCATTTATGTTTAAATCTGGATTAGGAGTATGAGACAACATGAGGAAAGCAAGAAACAAAGAAGGCAAATAGTTACACAATTTTGGCATCAATTCCAGGTTCATGCATAAGTTGGCTACACGAAGGGAATACGAGTTTAGCTTCAGAGATCAAGCCTATAAAGAAACATGTTGTTTCATATCTGACCTTGCAGCAAACAACTCACCATTCTTCCATGATACTAGCAGCAAGGACGTATAGCATTGTTGGGTGCGGGATCCCCCAAGGGTAGTTTTGGGGCTTAAAGCCCATATATTGGTCCAATTTTGTAATCCTAATGTAAAGACTCTGCATTTTGTGGGCGCAGAGTGCATAGTTGTTAAAGAGTCATAGGATTTTCCGCCCTTATTTCGATAATGTAATTTCGGTTGTAAAAGGTCAAGTAGTATAAATAGAGAGAAGCTCTAACTAGTAAAGGGTAGATAATCAATCAATGGAATCAATGATGAAGAATTGGGTCATATATTTGGAGTAGAATTCTAAGTCCGGGTCGTAGCATAGGCAGAAGCTCTGCAACTAAGTGCACAGAGACCTAGAAGTCTGTAGCTAAGTATGCAGACCCCTGCAGCTGAGTATGTTGGGCAAGTTGAGTCTGTAAT
This sequence comes from Pinus taeda, assembly GCA_000404065.3. Lineage (NCBI taxonomy): Eukaryota > Viridiplantae > Streptophyta > Pinopsida > Pinales > Pinaceae > Pinus > Pinus taeda. The sequence goes on along the minus strand of APFE030926150.1, from coordinate 17,343 downwards.
CATCTGGAATTATCAATAAAGAGAAGTTTTATATAATTTTTGTGTCTTTATTTCATGTTTATGCATTTGTTATATTGGGTATGAATTACACTTTTAATGTTTATATGATGTGTGAATGTGTATAACTATATTGGTTAAATGGACACAAGTAAGAACATCTATTTACGTGAAGCTAACAAAGGTCTGTTATTAAGATAAGTAAGATACTTAACATAGTTTGGGAAATATCATAGTTTGTTTCCCTAGCAACGTGAAATCATATCAACCCCTGGTTAGGGCTGCGCAAAAGCCGATTGTAGTAGTTCGTGAGGGTACTGAAGGGTATAATAAAGGGATAAGCAACATGTGCAAAGGAAATTATAGTTGGAATAAACCGACATCACATCCATCTCAAGGGTGTGGAAACCTGGTTCCAGCATCCCCCCATGCTACTTTGGATGAGACTTTAGTCTATCTACTCGTGTTCATGCCGAAAGGGCCAGTAGTGTAGTGATTTTTTTGGCTACCTGACACTAAACCTAGTTCAAGCCCCTTAAGACAAAAAATGGTTCCGTTGCTAGTATTGAAATCTGCATAGAGATGTGTGATGTAGTATGACTGAAGTCCAACTAAGAAGGAAATCAAAGGCCGGTTGGATAGAAGAATTCATGAGTTCGCAGTGTAGGAGAAAAAAAAACCTGCAACTACCAAAAGAATAGTGGCTAGACAACTACCTGTATATAGAGATCCACAAAATATTTTTCGCGTCCTTCCCTATTGAGCTATACGAGTGGATTGTGATGGTAGAAGATAGCCAAGGAAGGTGGAAGCTTGACGGTCCTAATGTGTGGACCCCAGAGCTAGTGTGAAGGTTGGAAGCATCGGAGGATAACATTATGTGTGCCATGATCATTGGATCGATTGCATCATAGGAGGATTTGTTATTGAGTTTGCAGTCAAGACCTCAGTCAGCTATAGCGAGGCAAAGTGACGCTTTCTCAAAGGAGTACGAGGTAAGTAAGTAAAATATTTGAATACTTGGATTAAAATATTTTTGTGTGAAAAATAGGTTATGCAGCTACCTTGATGTTCAGGTCTAAGCAAAGAAAAAGAACTTATAGACATGAAGGAAATAAGGGTCCAGAGCATAGCCCCTTGATTTCACCTCCACGAGGAGACGAAGAAGGAATTGTGAAGGTCTCTCCACAAAGTGCTATTTAGTTGATAAGACAGGTATTTCCACGAATACCACCTCTGCCCACACCACCTCCATCTTCACGACCATCACCTCCAACTTCACTGGTACCAACTCCACCACCACCGTAATTTAGTATGACAAACACAGTGAAGTTTCCTGTGTTCAAAGGTTTTGGAAATGAGGATAGACCAATTCTAGTTTGTTGTAAGGGTTGTATGGGAAGCGCAAGGCATCATAGATGATAACATAAATAAGGCAATACTAGTTAGTGCTCTGCAATATCAGATGCTAACCTAGAATATTGAGTACTCCAGCAATAACTCGAATGTTAGAATAGTGGACATCCAAACAACACTGAATAGGGAATTTAGCAAGCCTAAATCTGAAGTGTAGTCAATTATGGAATTCAAAGAGATCATGATGCTACCAGGCAAGATGCCTTGGAAACTAGATCAGAGGCTAAAATGTACGATCCATGAAGCCAACATGAATTTAACAGATGGAGAACATCATGAATGGTTTGTAGCTTCGCTACTGCCACATTTAAGGAGTGTGTTGTCGCGGTAGAAGATAACAACTCAAGAAAAGGCTTTGGAGATTTCCATGAGGCTTCATTAGACCCTCATGCAGGATCATAATCCAAAAGTTCAGCACATCCACACACAACTGAATAATCTGTGCCTTGAGATGCAGAGCTTGAAGCAAGATAGGACAGTTCGGCCGGAGTACGTGAAGAAGTATGGTGTGTAAAATGAAAGAGTCAGGGTCATGACAAAGACCACTGCCTGGTCTTTAAAAATTACCTTGTAGGAGGTGGACCGATGCCTTTAAGTCCAAAAGCTAAAGTAGGACCTAGCACAGTGCCTGCTTTGTGGTGCACTATCTGTCAAATAGCCAGAAAACAGGCCATGGATAACTGCCACTTGTTACAGAAGTATACGTAAACTTTGCAATAGTTGTTCTACAACTTTTGTAGGTTATTGGGACATGATGAGTGTACTTGCAAAAGCTATGAATTGATGATGGATAGAACACCTGGCTACAAGGTTCAGGATGAAATGAGGTCCCTTGACTAGAATGTAGGGATGGTGTAGATAGGATTTTAGGCACGCAGATGAGGCTCAGGTGGAGGAGGACCTGGTAGAGGTCGCAGAAAGTTGATTTGCTACAATTATGGATAGTGAAGACACTGTGCTTGTGATTGCACTAATCCAACATGCCCATCATGCAAGTATTGCATGTTGTTTGATCATGAGACAAAATATTGTCCTACCACCTCCCCCGAATCAGAACCTACAAATGATGAGGTCTAAGCCACGTGAGGAAGATCCAAAAGTAAATATAGTGCTCCAAAGTGGGATTGTGATAGAAGATGACAAAGGGAAACAACCAAAAGATAGTACATGGGTTTGCAAAGCCCCGACAAAAGAAGTTGAGTTTGATTTGGAGCACACTCGAGAAGCCTTCATGGAAGCTAAGGAGAGCTTTGCTAAGGCCTCCACTTCATGAAGCAAAGATAAATCGGAGCCGGAGATGGGCCCCTCTATGCTGACAACTTTCCTCAAAACATGTATGAAGTTACTGCGTGACAGTAAGGTTGTGAAAGGGTTACAAGAACTTATCAATAGATGTGTTGGGACCATGCCAGGTGAACCAAGTGTAGTCCACAAGATAGAAAAACATAAGTCAAGAAGGGAAAGAGAAATGAGACTCACTATGCAGATTGGAGAATACGAAGTGGATCAAGTCATCCTAGATTTGGGATCAGATGTGAATGTTCTACCGAAATAGACATGATACCAAATGGGGAGACCTACATTGCAATGGTCTCCAATTCAGCTAAGGATGGTAAATCAGTAGAAAATAATACCCATGGGGTGGCTATAAGGAGTAACCATGGATATTGGGGGAGCGAGCATGTTGGTGGATTTTGAAGTAATAGAGATTGTTGATGACATCAATCCCTGCACGCTTTTGGGAATTGACTGAGCTATTGATATGAATGGGGTAATCAATCTAAAGAAGCGAAAGATGATTTTTGAGAAGAAGTCACTATGCATAATAATACCTCTTGATCCTGCTGAAGGCTCGCGCTATATGGAGCTAGTCCATGACCATGAGAGCAATGATGATCTGGATTGCATCTATAAGACGCGAGACCAAGACTGGGTGAATCCCACCATGGATGGGCGGATTACATGGGAGCGCAAGAGATCTTGCACTTCAGATTTTGACAAAGAAATAGAATGATGGTAGAATCAATTACATGAAGTAACTATGCTAAATTGCAATATGATGACGAGGTCATTGCACTACGTATCATCAGAGGTAAGAAATATTCCTATATATGACGGTCTAAATGAGATAGATGTCTTTTTGGATGCATTTGAAAGGGAAGTTTTAGAAAAATAGTGATTCCAGGCCTTGGATTGGGTACTGTGCACTACACCCGCAAGATGGTGGGGTACACACAAGAGGAGTTTCGATGATTGGTGCAAATGTAGGAAAATGATGTGAACATGATTTGGGAAGCCTAAGATGCAACTGATAGACAATTACGATGTGCAGAATGATCTGCACATGAATCTGGGCTAGTGGATGAAAGCTTATGGAGAAAAACTACAACCTGAGTGGATTCACCTATTCTGTCATCCCTTGGATGTTATTCCAATGAATTGGTATGTAGAAATAGAGCTTTGCCATGGGACAGCTGCATGTGATATCCTGTGCAAAGGGTTCATGATGTCATTTAGTTTTGATGATGGGTTTGATGGTATAGAGAAAACACTACAAGAGGTGAAAGAAGCCATCTTTAGGATCCTGCAGGATCCTTTAGACCTGACACAGCCTTAATGGGCTACTCAGCTGAGTTGTGCACTGGAATGTTATAATGTAACTGCTAAAGAAGAGGATGAAGATCTATGGAAGATTAACATTCCAGAGACAGAAGGCCACCGCGAGGTTCAAGGATTGTAAGTAGAGAACCCTGATAGGACCATGCTAGTGAAAAATAGATACGTGAACATTAGGATAGAGGCAGAGTCCAAATTCGTGAAAATTGGAGACTACTGGGATGATGCAATAGTGGATAACGTCACTAAATTATTCCATGAATATCAGGACTTATTCCCCACCAAGTTTACGGATTTGAGAGGAATAATTGGAGATCTAGGAGTGATGAATATCACGTTAAAATCCAACGTGAAGCCAGTTAAGAAGAGGCCTTACCACCTAAATAAAAAATACAAGGAGAAGGTCCACTTAGAGCTAGACAAAATTCTAGCTACATGCATCATTGAGCCTATGGAAACTGATTGGGTAATCCCAATGGTGGTGCAAGAGAAGAAGCAGAAGGACAAGATAAGGATATGTGTGGATCTCAGAAAACTAAATGACACTTGTTTGCATGATCCTTTCCCAACTCCATTCACAAATGAAGCGTTGGACAATGTAGGTGGCCAATAAGCATACTCCTTCACTGATGGGTTCTCTGGGTACCATGAAATCAAAATCACGCCGGAGGATAGGAGTAAGATAACCTTCATAACTGAATGGGGTTGCTTTCAATACACTGTAATGTTGTTTGGGCTAAAGAATGTGTTGGCTATCTTTTCACGCATGGTTGCTGTGGCATTCAAGGAATATATTCATAAGTTCCTGGAAGTTTATTTTGATGACTAGACTATATTTGGATTGGTTAAGCACCATGTAGTGAGCTTATGCTTGACGTTGGATACCTGCCAAAGATACCAGATTGCGCTCGACCTCAGGAAGTGTTTGTTTTTCATTCCTTTTAGGAACCTATCGGGATATGTGGTTTGTAGACAAGGGTTGATGGTAGACCCCATAAAGATCATGGTAATTTTGAACTTGGAAGCATCATAGAGTGTGAAACAGTTGTGGGCTACATTGGGACATATGGGATATTACATGAAATTTATCAAAGGCTACGCCTAGATCACCTCATCAATAGAAAAATTGTTGAAAAAGGATGTCTCGTTCTACTGGAATGATGACTATAAGAAAATACTGGATATATTAAAGGAAAAGATGGTTATTGCATTGATTCTAGTCTTCCCAGACTGGAAGAAAGAATTTCATGTACATGTTGATGCGTCATGTATAACATTGTGGGCAGTACTAACACAGGATGGTGGAGAAGGCTTGGACCACCCTATCGTGTTCATAAGTCGCAGATTATCCCAAGCAAATAAGAACTATTCCACCATTGAATGTGAAGGAATGGATATGGTGTATGCACTCCAGAAGTACCAACACTAGCTGCTAGGAGGTCATTTGAAGATGTATACCGATCACTCTCCATTGAAGTACTTGGTCAATAATCATCTCTTCGGTGGTGCATCTACAGATGGTTATTATTTTTCCAAGAATATGATTTTGAAGTTGTTGTGAAGTCTGGACGATTGAACACAGGAGCATATCACCTATTGCGCATTGAGACTGGGGAGGAACCTACTAATTTGGAGGAAGGATTACCTAACACATAGATTTTTGCTGTGCATGTTGCGGATGGACATTTCGAGGACATAATACATTTCCTAACAATAGGAACTGCACCGAAAGGATACTCTGTCCAACAAAAGAACGAATTGGTGGTATGTGCGGTAGATTTCTCTGTCATTGTTGGGTATCTATACAAGATGGGGAATGATGAGATACTGCGAAGGTATGTACCTGAGTTTGAATGAAGCAGCATCCTTGCAGATGCTCATGGGGGTACCATGGGAGGACATTATGTAGCAAGAGAAACCACGCAGAAGATTCTATGCACATGGTTGTGGTGGCCAACCCTTCGTCAAGATTCAAAAGCATATTGCAAGGCATGCAACGTATGTTAGAGAACAAGTAGGCCATCACGGAGGGATGAAATTCCTTTCAGTCCATAAATGATGTTGCAACCTTTCAACAAGTGGGAAATAGATTTTTTAGGACCTGTTGAGCCTCAAGGAAAGATAGGTGTGAGGTAAATTTTCACTACGACGGAGTATTTGACTCGTTAGGTAGAAGCACAGCCAATGAAGGATTTCACAGGCACAACTACTGTGAAGTTTCTCTTTGAGCATGTACTGACATGATTTTGATGCCCAAATATTTCGATGAGTCATCAGGATACGCACTTTCTAAATGAAACGATCAGTACACTGAGGGAAGAATTTCAGGTGTATCATAAAAAGAGCACACCTTATCACCCACACGCTAATGGAACAACGGAGGCATTCAATAAAGTACTTGAAAATGCACTTACCAAGGTATGTAATGCTCATCAAAGTGATTGGGACATGCACATACCTGTATTATGGGCCTATCAGATGACATGCAAGAAGCTGATGGGACAAACACTTTTTAGGCTTGTCTATGGAGTGGAAGCCATAATGGTTACGGAATATATTGTGCCTAGTCTGTGCATAGCTGTGCTCATAGATATGATGGATCACGGAGCCCTGGAAGAGAGGTTTCCCAGTTGGATGAGCTCAAATAAGAGAGACTTTTGGTTAGACTTCACCAACAAGTCCAAAAGTAGCACGAAAAGGCTTGGCACGACCAACATATTAAGTTGCGCACCTTTAAGGTGTATGACTTGGTGCTAATGTATGATAGTAAGTTTGATAATTTCTAGGGAAACTCAGAATGCATTGCCTAGGGCCATATGTTATTAAGGATATTACCGATGGTGGTTCGGTATAGTTGGTTAAGTTAAATTGAGATCCCTTCCCAGGAAATGTGAATGGTAGTCATTTGAAGCCATACAGAGGTGGCTCGACCATCTGACTAGCTGACCAAAGCATAGTCTTAGTGCTTCAGACAACTGAAAGGAGGCGCAGGACTATAAACTACACTACTCGAGAGCTGCACGATGTTTGGACTGCATGAAGCAGCGAAGTGTCATAGGGTCCACGACAACGAGAAGATAGTTGTGCTGGCACGTAGGTCAGCTGGAAAGTGACCATTAAAGTCACTATTCATGATTTGATGGTTGGTTTCAGGCCAAATGGAGCGGGTAGTAGGAATTTAAGGAAAAATTTATGGGCTAGATTCTTGAAAATATGCCGGCAATCTAGCATTAATGGACTAAATGTGGGGGGAATGGTCAAATTCAAATTCAAAATTCCACATAAATGACAAGTAGATATCCAGCGAAAAACACTTGGCTTTTTGAGAACTGAGTTGTTATGCTTTCAAGTGTGTATGGACCTTTCGAACTTTAAGGCTTTGAAAGTAAGTTCAGTGTTTGAAACATTATCGAAGGAGATGAAAGACCTTCTAGCTTGAATGATGTCGAAACCCAGAGAATCCATGCAAGAAATTATGGAAGTGGAAGCCCTAGAGAGCATTGGAGTAATTGTTGAGGTCCCTAAATCACCACGATCACCGAAACCTAAGAAGGATAAGCATGCCATAATCCCGGTGTGCATCTCACCTAGAAATCCTCTGAGGACTAATCTCACATTGCAGGAAAAGGGGAAGGCCATTAATCTGGAGGCCAACAAGAAGGAATCTGAAGAAATCTTGGTGGAGGAGGATGTAGAGATGGAAGTTGAAACCTAAGGTGGGAACCCTATTACCTAGTTTTTGGAATATGTTCCTCCACCCAAGGGTAAAGCTAAGGTGCCGAAGGATATAAATGAGAGCAAGAACTCTCTACAAACTCTGCTACTTCCAGGCGATATTATTTTTGAGGGACCACAATTGGGGTAGGTTCCCATGTTGAAATTTGAAGATTGGGATCTCGCAGACCATGAGAATTTCCTGCATTTGGCGATTGCAAAGCTAATGCACCAGACGATTGATGAGATTGCTGGAACAATTCAATTGGAGCCATGCACATGGCTCAGACGTGTAGAGAAAACAGGATTGCTAAACCTGCTATAGGTGTCGCATTACCACCGTGCCCCAATGATCGTCTTCATCATCAGGTAGTTGTTATGCTTGGTGCATGATCAGTGCTTATGGCTAGAGGAGACCATACCCATCACAGACCATCTGATTCATCAAATTACATGGCTTCCTTACCTAGGGGAGGATCCAGCTAACATTTGAGAGGGAAAAGGTGGTGATTTGGCCCTCGCAGAAGCAATGAAGAAGAGGTTCAAGTTAGAGAAGAAGAAACAAGGATACGCCATCTCCAACATTAACAACCCTACCTTCAAGGTCACGACACAAATATTCGTAGGGAAGGTAATGCAGAAGTGCCACATGGATGAGGTGCTCGTGCTCGTAGTTGCACTAGTGGCCTAATGTGCCAAAGGAGTTTAGTTCAACTAGCTGAACTTTCTATGCGATGACTTCCTTGTGAACTGTCGCGAGGTACAAGAGTAAGGAAAAACATTTCATTATGCATGGCTCCTATTGTCGATAGTACTAGTGGTATGGGAGTTTCCCGAAGATAGCTAGTTCCCTTCAGTCGCGCATTACCTTCTAGAGGTAGCGAAGTATGCTTTGCTATCGACGACCAGGGATGCACAACAAATAAAGGAGAGAAAGATATTTTGTATATTAATGGAGATGAATATCCAGATGGGGATCAATGACAAGCCAGGGTTGTCACCAACAATATATAATAGTCTACACAACTTTGTAGAGTTCAAAGTAGATTTCCACCATGTCTTCATCAGGGCATAGAAGGACTCTATGAAGACGTGGCATGATTTACCATACGTGGTGACCGACGATGTTATATTCATAGTCCTTGAGTCTTGGCTGCTAGAGTGGCGTGCTCTAGTCGAATTCATGGTGGAAACGAACAAGTCTACTGCACAATGCAAGAAGGAAGAGACAAAGCTTCAAATGGTGTAGCTAGTAGAGAAGCACAGGAAAGAGGAAGCAGCGGCTAAGGCCCAGGCAGCGCGAGATGCTATGAAGTTGGCAGAACAATAGAAAATAGGAGAAGAAGAGCGCAAAGGATAGAATTCACCTTCCCCCGAACCAGAGACAGACATAGAATAGGGTGGTGCAGACCTACAAATGATGTCCACTGAGCTCAAGTGTGCACAACCACGAGAGCAAACAGTGTCGTGGAAGAAAACCAAGGCATCCAAAATGTCCTTTGACACAATCACCCTCACTAAGGGGGATTTGCATGACATTAGCGAAATGGTGAGGGATGTCACCATGGAGGTCCTCCAATAATTTGAATAATAGCAACAACTAGTATTGGGGGCTCTCAAGAAAGAGTTGCAAGAGTTCTAGGTACGCACTCCACGGGCTGGCATAGTGTCCACGAGCCTCGCAATTGGCACTTCAGCTGCCAAGGAAATCTTACATGCAAGGGTGAATTTTGAAAGGGGTCAGATTAAATAGGGTCACGTTCCTTCAAGAGATGCTCTCTCTCTTGCAGGATGGAGTCACCACGGAACATCGAGCCAGGGAGAGTTGCACACTGTAGGTGATGAGCAAGAACCACATGAACAATGAGTAGTTGGGCTTGCATCATAATGAAGCAATGGAATAGAACAGGTAGATAATGTAGGCTGTAGAGGAATCCTGCCAGATGGTCCTGAAGTTAAACATTCAGGAAGAAGGGCCGGTGTAGGTGTGCGTCTGCAAATTGGCCACAAGGGTGCACAACGCTAGAGTAGAGATGGACAGGGTTTAGCTAGAGCTGAACCTGCAGATCACAGAACTACATTTGAAGGTTGAGCCTTCAACTCTACCAAAAAATAGGGAACATTGAACTACTATTGTTACAATAGCAATAGTGGCAGTTGAGAGCGCAGTAGCAGACTGCATGCAGCTATTCAAACAATCGTTCGAGGTCCTAAACACCCTGCAGGAGGACCCAAATGTAGAGCACCTAGAGACAAAGGTGTGTGAGCTACAATAGAAGTATGATGAAGTAAAAGGGACCACGTAGATGGTTTCTAATATAAAGAGGCTTGCAAGGATGCAGAAGGCAAAGGCACTCAAGGAACAGGTGGTTGCCGCTCAGCATCGGGAAGTAGTCTTAAAAGCACGCCTACAGCCATGGATCGATGAGGCTTATGAAATTACAACTTGCATTGAAGAAAAGCCCGTGCAACTGCAAGAAACTCAGTAGAGGATTAAGGGAAACAGTTCGGTATCAGCAGTCAATGAACAATGCGTGGACGAAGTTCAACAGGTAGCTACTCAATTCCCTGCTGAAGTTGAAGTGATCCAAACAGATCTGGGAGGTCTTCACGCTAGGATCTCCACACATACAGAGTGACTCGAGGGTGAGTCATGATTTTTGTGTTGGGTGCCTGTTGGGAGCGGGATCCACCAAGGGCAGTTTTGGGGCTTAAAGCCCATATTTTGGTCCAATTTTGTAATCTTAATGTAAATACTCTACATTGTGTGGGCGCGGAGTGCGTATTTGTTAAAGAGTCATAGGGTTGTCTCTCCTTATTTTGAAAATGCAATTTTGGTTGTAAAAGATCTACCCATGGTCCGTGGACCATCGGAAGAGTGAAGATCTAAGTAGTCAAGGGCAGATAATCAATGAATGAAATCAATGACGAAGAATTGAGTCATATATTTGGAGTAGAAGTCTAAGTTTGGGTCGTAGCATAGGTAGATGCTCTGCAACTGAGTGCATAGAGGCCTAGAAGTCCGTAGCTGAGTGCGCAGGGCAAGTTGAGTCTGTAATCATCTGGAATTATCAATAAAGAGAAGTGTTCTATAATTTCTATCTTTATTTCCTATTTATGCATCTGTTATATTGGGTATGAATTTTTCATTTCTAATGCTTATATGATGTGTGAATGTGCATAACAGTATTGATTAACTGAATGCAAGTAAGAATATATATTTACATGAAGTTAATGAAGGTCAGTTAATAAGATAAGTAAGATACTTAGCATAGTTTGGGAAATATCATAGTTCGCTACCCTAGTAGCGTGAAATCATATTAGCCCTTGGTTAGGGCTATGCGAAAGCTAATTGTAATAGTTCACGAGGTATTGAAGGGTAGAATAGAGGGATAAGCAACCTGTGTGAAGGTAGGTATAGTTGGAATAAACCAACATCACATCCATCTCAAGGGTGCAGAAACTTGGTTCCAACATACCCCCATACTACTTCGGGTGAGACTTCAATCTGCGCTCCTTGGGCTGATGTTGAAAGGGCCAATAGTGTAGATATTTGTTTGGCTACCTCACGCTGAACCTAGGTCAGCCCCCTCAAGCCAACAACATCCTTGTGCTCTGTTTTGACAAGGGATTATGTACCATATTAGGGATCCAAATAACTAAGATGAAAGGGTTTCTCTGATTTTTGTTAATTAAACTCTCAAATATTATGTAAATATTTTATAATTATTGCTACCATACTTCAAGGAGTTTATCTCTATTGTATTTTCTATATATTTCATCAAGAATATGAAGAAAGGGTTGTTTTTTTTATAAAACATAGTCACAATCCTGAATGCTTTAATTATTTCATTTGCCAAGATATAGATTCTAAGCAGTGATATAAAGATCCATGAGATAGTTTGGTTTTAGTATGTATGTTCTCTGTGTTTTTCAATTTCTCCTTTAATAATCTCACGAATGCATTCCTTTTGAATGTTTGGAAAAGACGAATTAATTCAAAATTCATCTTTCATTTGATGCTCTTAGTTAAGTTTCAAAGGTTCCCATATTAATCCTCTAAATCTACCATAGGATTCACCATGTATTCCCTAGGTAGTGGATTGTTTTTCTTTTTTATCATCCATCTAAAACAAATGACAAAGGTCTAGGATCTGTTATCCACCTTGTCTTTATCAATCCTGATTAAACAAGTAGTTATCTTGGTAAATATATTATAGACCTAGATATTTGAATCCATCACCCAATGAAATATTTATTTCAGGCCCAACCAAACCCCACATCAACACAACCTATCTAAATATCTAGCCACATTGTAAAGATCAAAGAGATCGCTCTCTGGATTGAACGGACTAAAATTCAATATACCAGTTGGAGTGAAAAGGTTACCATGGGAATTTTTATCCTACAACTAAAAGAAACTCTCTAAGTGCTAACAAGTCCCTAGGGGTATTCAAAGTGAAGTGTTATGTGAATGACACTCAGACCATATTATTTACAACTACTATGATAAGGTCATAAATGAAGACACACACACACACACACATATATATATGAAGACATATAGTCTCTTTCCAACATATAAAATATCATAGTACTAGTATAAAAGATCATCTTGTGCATAGGTATCATCAAATATCCAAAATCACATGAAAGTATGAACAAAAATCCAAGCAAGATCATACAATAACTGTAGTGAATGCAAGCAGTTTCATTGAACCAAAGATAATTTGAACACACGGTCAATTATATCAAATAATATTGGTCACGTAAGAGGAGCCATAGAGTTATGAAGAAAACAATTGAAATTATAACACTAACTTATTTTTTATGTTAGTATCAAAGAAAATGTTACTAATTACAGTGGGAGATGAAGCCTAATATTGACTATTAAGAGAGGTATCACAAACACAGACCATAGAGATATCACCAATGCTAAGATATTAAAAAGTTGTGAATGAATAATGAGCACCAATAATAGACTAACATAGAGATAAAATCAGAGATGGTAGACCAACATAGAGAAACAAAGGATAATTTGCGCATCTTATCATGCATAGAAGAGGATTCATAAAGAGGATCATGATTGTATCAAATGCATCAACCATATATAACATTGTAATATACAAAATATCAACTGAACATGTGGATCATATAACAAAGAGAATAAAATATGTATGAAATCCATAGAAAAAAATTACATAAGAAGAAATTGTAGAAAAGGACATCATAACATTTGCAATTGAAGATAGAGATAATCCTAGAGATCAAATATTTGCTAATATTTATTATTGATATAGACTAAGTGAATAAACCTAAAGCTATTATCAAGACACATAAGAAATACTAATAATCATTCAAGAAATAGACAATTCGAAGACACTGAAAGGAACAAGATAGTGAATACTTGTAACACTATAACGAGAGTCAACAATGTAGAAGATGACAAGTAACTCATGGATAAGAAAAATGATAGAAGAAGATGAAATAAGAGATAACTGAGAAGTGAGAAAGGTGACAGGGTTGGAAGGAATAAGAGATGGTAGATTTGTAGAGGAAAAAGGATGTAGTGGCAAAATGAATTAACAGTCAAAGGAATATTGTAACAACAAATGGAGAGGTCGACTTAGGGAGAGTAGTGTATTTTTTGACTAAGGAATAGTGAAATGAATGTAATAGATATGTGATGTACACCTGAAATGAAATGTGATGAATATAATGTTTCATCATACGTTATGTATACACCTAGAGCATGCATTCATAATTTGAAGTTTAATGAAGCAATGTGAATTAAAATTTTATAGGGAAATTGGATAACAGGTATCGATGATATGCTAGGACAAAGTTCAACCATCATTATATGAAAAAAACCGACATTATATGAAAAATATGTTCCTAATTTTGATTTCCATCATTATTTTCTAGATATATGATATTGAATGTATTCTACCAACCAAATGATTAATGATGTATACATGTATTAAATGTATATGGTGCATTATATTACTAAATATTTTATTATATCTTACTAGTGAAAAATTAAAAAGTGTTCCCTATATTTCACTAAACGTTTCATAATATATCTAAAGAGTTTATGTTGTAGCGGCTACAACAACGCTCGAAAATTTTTCCTTAGCTTTGTTTTGGAGCCTCCCTACCAACTTTCCACAACATCTTTTCTTACTTCGTCAACTACACAAGCTTCAATGCTTTTATTGCACAAAGGAAGCCTACCAATTGCAGCTTGATGCATTGCCCTCATAGGTTGTTCATCCAGACTTGGTCCAGTTTCAAGCGAAATAGCTCCCCAAAGAAATTGCACATTTCTTGAAGACAGCCAACATTCCCTCTAGAAATTGACCAATCTTGTATGGCAGCCTGCTGGGCTCTAGAATGGCGCAATTCTACCAGCCAACCCTCACAGTGAAAATTGTGTAATTTTCCCTAGTAGGGCTGCTCAGCCTAGAATTTGGGCAAATCTGGGTAGCATTCAGCTACCCTGCCCAGAAATTATGCAAATCTCTTGGGCATCCAACCCAACTCCCGGTTAGAAATTCACATTTCCTTCAAATAGTTAAGCAACTAAGTCCGAATTGTACAGGATTGCATGCAGATACGCCGCTTTCCCATGCGTAAACATGATACACTAGATCATCTCTAACACTCACCCCAAGATGATGACCTTGAGCAATGTTAGTAGGACAAAGCTTGCAAACTTTTGGGTATGAGACTATGATGAGATGTATCAGATGTCAGAGCCCATGACTCTCATGAATACTCTACTCTCATTAATACTCCCTTCAGCTTACCTAATAGCAGTGCTAACTCCAAAGACATTCTGAAGAACTAGGTAAAGGATCTGGCTCGATTCAGGTTGAAACACAACCAGATCTACAAGACAAAGATATTGCAGAAGGTGTATCAATACCTGGTCATATTGTCATGTCCACTGTATGTCCAAGAAAGCATAGAAACCTTCCCATAGAGTTGGGTGATTGTGCTGGACCAACTGGCCAGAGAAGGAAAACCATGTAACTGGTCCGGCATGTTGGCTTATCAACTGAAGGAAAAAGTAACAAAGGCTTGATAGTCACCCAGAGGTATGCATGCATAGATTTACATGTATACCTACACCTTAGATGTAATCTGTGCTTGACAGGAGTTCCTAGACTTGGAGTGGACATGTTCACCAGTGGAGACTGCTGTAAACACATATTTCAAGCTGTTGTCTAAATATAGCTTCGTAGGAGTAATCAAACAATTGTCTGATCATATTTTCACCCCAATTTACAAGATGATATTCGAACAGGATCCACCCTGCATGTCAAAGGGAGAAATGGAGGAACTATTAGACATTGTCAATTGGTATGCCTCACTATCTGACACGTTCATCTGAATGTTCAGCACAGAGAAGCATCTCATGTTCTACCGAACTTTTCCTTAGACATACTTGTCATGCAGGAAGTAGCTTATCACATCTTAGCAAGATTGACAACTAGACTGCACTAGAAGAAGAAGGAAACTTGGCTTGCTCTTCCATTGAAGATTGGGTTATATGAGATTTAGAGTATCAAGCAACTGAATGTTGAAGAAAAATAGATGAAGAAGTATCCATTCGACCTCTGAAGTTACAATCTGTATGACCCAAATTGCATTGTGAAGGATCACTGCACGAGAGTTCAGTTCAACTAGATCCACGGGGCATTTCATTGGGCAGAGGAAAACCCATGGAGATATTTCTACAGTTTCTCTAGACCCAATGAATAGGTTAGCTTTGCTGTGGAGTGGTTAGAAAAGCAACACAAAGAAGCATCACAAGGAACACCAGTAGTAGCAGCAGAGGTAAGCATGCCAGTGTGCGATAAGGGAAAAATGAAGATTGTTGTTTGCATGGGGGAAGAGAAAAGCTACAAGTTTGTAGTAGATCCATTACTAGAGAAAGAACATATGGCCATAGAGGCAAAGAGGCATCAACGCAACATGCAAATCACGTAGAGGTAGAGGGAAAGGAGAAGAATGGAAGAAGCAGAGAAGAAGTTGCATGAGATGAGGGAGAAACTCTAAAAGGAACAAGAGTTGCGCAAATAGGAGAGGGAAGCACAATAGAAGAATATATAGCAGGGGGTGCAACCTATGTAAATAGATGAAATGGTACCCGCATAGGTAGTGGAATTATCAGACCAACTGGCATCAGGTAGACAGGGTGAATCATCGAACGAGCAAGACTTCGCTCATGAGATAGAACAAGCACTCCAATAGTTGGATGCAGACATGGAGAAACAAGAGTTGGAACATGACACTAACTTCATGCTTCATCATCAAGAGGTTGATTTACCCACTTCACCACATCCAGATGATGAGAAAGTCTCAAGTGACTAAGGAGGCACTGAGATCCTTGGTGATCAGTCGGAAGGAGAGATGCACAACATCGCATTCGACGAATATCAACGTAGAGTTATGTTGTCTTGCAAAGTGACAACTCTGGAAGGTCATAAATTTCCTCCGTAAGTTGAGGAATGAGTGATTGTCATTGATGTATGCAAACATCCAGTATCCTTGGCTAATGTAATCAGAGTATATGCCGAAGTGACTAGTTCAAGTGTTTGCTTTCTGATAGTTTAGAATGAGAGAATGACGAAGGAACTACAGATGACCAAGCAAGGAGGAGACTCGGTGATAGTGTTCACCCGAGTTGAATTGAAGAAGGAAATACTAGGTGAAGTGTTGTCCCTTGACACAATGATGTGAGTGTTGTACTCCAAGTTTGGTACTATGCATAAGGTAGTCATCAATCTCAACAGATGGCAGTAATCATGTGCTAGAAGAGCACGTACCTTGATGGAATTGCATTTTATTGTTCATGACATGAAAGCAAGGATGATGAAATACAGGGGAGCCCCAATTCACTTGCCTAAGATGATCGAGGCCAATGCAATCGAGCTTAAAGCATGTATCCGAAGTTAGATCCGGAACTATGAAGAGCTCCCATAGCTCATCACTAGCATACAAGCTTCCCATGCCTGAGTATTCAAGAGTACAAATGTTGTGGTGTGCACACACACAATCCCATCTATTGGGACTGTCATGCAAGCAAAGAAAAACAAATAGGTATGTCTAGAGCTTGAATCATACTTCTATGAGTTGATGTGCATTTCCACTAGCCAAGAATTTGCCATTAGTGCAAACATCATGAACAAGTATGTTGATCATCCAGCCGCATTGAAGACAATGATGCACATGCTTTCAGATGAGTTGGAAAGAGGAGCCCAAGAAGTGTACCTGGATGCTATGGACACAAGAGTTAGGTTTCAGATAGACGTCATCGTGAAACACACAGACACCACCAAGGACTACCAATATTGGCATCAGTATGTTACTATCAATCAACATGAGGATGTTGAGGAGTTGGACTTCCATGGTTGTCTAAGTTAGAGTGATGTCTAGCTTGGCTTGCTCAAGCCATTGTGTTTCACATGGGTACATGTGCATTGTAATGTAAAGTCATGTCAAGTGTAATTCAAGTTGTGATAGTTGGATGTAACAGTCATAGAGTAGATGAAGAGTCATGAGGGTAGTTGAACTGTCACAAAGGGGAATGTC
>APFE030926126.1:22095-54983 GCA_000404065.3 Pinus taeda | reverse complement strand
GAATGAAATCTAAAATTTTACTTTCTCCATATGAAATCCAATGAGGCCGAAACCACTCTCAAACATCCTGAGTCATTTCATGGTAATGTTAAAAATTTAAGTAAAAGGTTGAAAATGAAGATTAAGGAAAATGTCACTTTTACTTTAAGAATTTTTAGGAAGCGCGCTCCCGAGTCGCTCCCGCGCGGGGCGTGGATTGGGAGTGGGATCGAGGGGGGGGGGAGGGGGGAGCACTCCCCTGCAACATAGGAAGAGGATGTAAATAACGTTACACATACCCCGCCATCTTTTGTTTTTCTTTGATGTAAATACTAAATATATGTTTGTGACCATAAGAAGTATTTTTGCAGAAAAAAAGGAGAAAGCATCACTGGTCTCCCAATTGATTTGCCAATCAGTGGTGTCAAAGATGTCAATCTCCTTTCATGGGATGTATGCTGCATTGTCTACAAGAACTTACTTAGGAGATTACCTTTTGTGTTTCTAACGATTAAACAGTGTTTTTAATAAATCATAGAAGAAACTAAAGTGGCATACTTCCCTTTTTGTCTCCCGTGATAAACATGCTAAACTTTCAGAAAAATATATTGAAAACAAAAATAAAAAAGTACTGCTTATTCTCTCTCTCTGCAAATTTTTAGCAGCTGAATATAATGAAATGGGACTTTGCCCTACTTTTCAAGCCAGTAGGTTTGATGCCCCACCATTACCTACTGTTTATAACTTTATACGCCAAATGGACATGAATGATTTCTATATGTTTCGGAAGTGACTTTAGTATTTACATCAGACAAGTAACTATATTTTTGTTTTTCATTTTAAGCCCTTCCAATGTTTTTGACATTTGTTTGATCATGTTTTCAGGATGATGATGAGACGGTTGCCATGATAAAAGAATTGTTAGAGACACGCATACGACCGTCTGTTCAGGATGATGGTGGTGATATTGAATATCGTGGTTTTAATGTGTAGGTTTTATGCCATGCTTGGTTGCAGTCTAGTATCTTTCATTAAAAGCTTGGTCCCTGATATAACTGATCCTTGAAAATACATGTAGAAGAATACTACCATTTAACCTTTTTATCAGTTTATTGAAGACTATATTTATGAACTTTTGAATTCTATCGTTTTCTCCAGGGAAACTGGAATAGTCAAATTAAAAATGCAAGGGGCTTGTAGTGGCTGCCCTAGCTCCTCACTTACTTTGAAGTCTGGCATTGAGAACATGCTGATGCATTATGTACCTGAGGTAACCCTTGCAAGATTCTCTGAAATTTATCAGCTTATGATCTTTCGCATTTATCAGCTTATCCTTTATGCAATGCCTTTTTTTTATCTGTAAGTAATTACTTTCTTCATCATTCAGTTTTAGGGTTTTCCTGATTTATTTACTTTCATCTTCTTGTTACTCTGTTTTCATGCTTACCCATTCTTTTACTCTTTTATCATTTTTATTTCCTCTCATGGTTTCTGTGTAGTCCTTGACTGTAAAATCAAATGCTATTTTCTATTTTGTTCTGGCTTTTTATTACCCATTCCAATCAAAGTATTTTGTTTTTGGTTTTTCCATTTTTGTTTCCTTCCTAATAGGCATTTTCTTTTTACAATGTAGCATGGGTGTGCATTATTGTGGACGGGACAACCTAAAACGGTGACGTTCCAAGTACACTCAGAAGGGACCAAAGGTCTACAAGCTCTTGGGTCATGTCCAAATTAGTGGGAGATCAATATATTTATCTGAAAAACAAAGAGAGGAAACAGAAAAAGTGGCAACTAATTCACAATTATGACGTGTCCTAAGAAAACATATTGACTTTAAATTTTAAAACATATATAGTGGGAGATAAACATATTTATCTGAAAAATAAAAAGAAGAAATGGAAAAGTAGTGAACTAAGTTGCAATTATGAGGTTGTCCTAAGAAAACATTTTGATTTAGAACACTTTGCAAGGCTTGCACTACCACAAATCATTTTGTTAAGCCCCGTAATCAAGAGTCATGTAACATATGTTTGATTTCATATCTTGAATTACCATTATTCAAAGTTATAAATCGAAAACCATAGCAATTTTGAGTGTGAAATGTGGATGCTTCCTTATGGGTGGGGGACATGTCCCTTGCATTTCCGCACCCTAAGGAGGTGGGGATGGTGGGAAGTGTTCATTGCCTTTCCTAGGACATAGGGGATGTCCTAGGGACACTCTTGACTTTTCTCTTGCCCAATGGGGACATCTTAAGGATGTCCCCATTGTAGGGTATGTTCAGATGCCTCTAGACTGTCTTGAAGGATACCCGATCACCCCCTACATTGGCATGCAACTTTCTTAAATTAAAAAATGTTGTAATGGAAGAATTTGCTTAGAAGTTTACAAGCAGTCCTATGTATATGTTCCATTGCATACCTCGGTGGGTTAGCTCAATTAGTTCGAATGGACTATTTCAAGGTGTTGTTTGTCATGAGGTCTCTAATTCTAGTTTTGACTAAGGTTTTTAAAGGTCTGTTCAGTCTTGTTGAGTTACTAGTCAGTATTGTAATTGGCAGTTGAGTCACCCTCCATTTGGATATTTTGGGGAATGCAAGGGATCCTATGAGGTTTTCCTTGGAAAAATGAAGATCATTTCAAATTATTGATCTTTTAAAGAGAAAAATTACATGTAACATGTGGATGTGCCATTTCATATTATTGATCTTGGATGTTTTCATAAAATAATGTGGGTTTATGCTATCTCACTCCTGGTATTTTGTGAGTTGTAGTTATATGGGGTCATTTATATTCATTAGGGAAACTCAGGTTTATTTCTCTCCCTATAGTACTTTTTCCCAATCACAATGGATGTTCGGACGTCCCTTAATCCTTTCCAAGGACGTTCAACCATCCCATACATTGGTGGGAAGGTCACGATATAATAATTTGGATAAAAATTTACACATAGTATTATGGGGATGTGCTATTTCATGTTATTTATCTTGGGTATTTGCATAAATTTTCATGGCTTTATGCTATCTTTGTCCTTGCATTTTGGAAAGTCCTAGGTATTTTAGTTCATTTATATTCATTGGGGACTATCAGGTCTATTTTGCTCTCCGTTTAATAGTTTCAATATACCATGTTTTGGGCTCTTCTAACAATAGTAATGCCTTCTCCAAAAGAGTCAAATTCAAACATTTTTACCTTAGTCCAGATTTTGTCTTCAGTTTTGAAGCATAGATGTTTCTCAACAAATCTATGGAGAGTATGGCCTTAACTCAAGGACTTGGAACCTCTCAATGTACTCTTCAATAGTCAAGTCTTTCTAGGAAATGTGTTGTTGAAATTTGGTAGCTTGGAAGGTATTTCCGAGTGGAGAAGTCTTGAGGGCTTTGTGCACAAAGTATCCAAGTTTTGGGTTTTGACCCAAAGGAGTGGGCTTGGAACCCAAGATAATGAATTTATATTCTAAATAATGATTAAGGTTGAGTTGGCAACACCCTTAAAGGACCAAGGGGTTCCCTAAGTGACCTATGGACAAGTAGGTTGAGGGCTAAACGGGTCAAGCTGAGGGTCTGTTAGGGTATAGGAGACCTAGAAGACAGGCTGAGAGCCTCAAGGTTGAAGGAAAGGGTCGATTGAGGATTGGACAGAGAGGCTGAGGGCATGAGAAGCCTAGAGTGAGTTGGCCGTGGGGTTAAAAGGTCTCATGAACATAGTTGCAGAAGAAATAGAGGTTGTTGTAGTTGGCCAAGTTGAAGAGGAGGTACTAGGGCTACTGAAGGTAGACCAAGAGGCTAAAGTAAGACTGTAGCAATGAAGGATTGAGGGCTACAACAAGGTACAACAAGGAAAATATGAGGATTGTGGGCTAAAGGAACCAGCCCAGGTGAGTCAAGCTCTTGCTGGTTGTATTTTGCATTATATTTGCATGGTGGGCAGATGAGGACCTTATGGACTAGGCCTCAGCCCTAGGTTCTATCCGTCAGAGGACTGACTGTACTATAGCTTTGTATTGGGGTTTGTAAAGGGCTATGATCCTTGTTATGAGAGCTCTATTGTGTTCTTATTAATGGACAAATAAGGAATGTGATTTGGGCCAAAAATACTATGTATGGTTATTAATTTGCTTGCTGTTATATTCTGCTGTGCAAAGTTGTTTTTGGTTGGGCATCTCTATTGTGTTTGTGTTCCTAGCTAGGACATAGACCAAACCTAGGGTTTGTGGAAATTCCAAAATGGTATCAAAGCTACTTTCAAGGGAAACTAGATTAGAGTGTGCACAGGTGTTTGCTCTTGGAGGGCGCTGTGAAACTGTTGTAGGAAGCAACAGTGTTGCCAAGTGAGTTGGCTAGACATGGAGTAGAAAGTTCAACAAAGAACATGGAGATGTGGTCTTGACTGGTTTGGTGATGAGGCAAGATGGGAGTTCTGGTGGATTGGTGGAGAACTCAGTGCACAACAATATTTTTGTGGCAGGTCGTTGATAATGGACTTCTGTGGACTTGTCAAAGTATGTTGAGAGTCAAGACAACTTAGGTGCCCTGGCAAGGACCTTTTTAGCATGGACAAAGTAGCTTTGTGTGGATAGCAGGTTGATTGTGAGATAGTATCTTCATTGGGTTGTAGAATTGCACATCTGACAATGGAGCCATGTGCATATGAGGTGTTTAACCCAGGAGGATGAGGACACTTGCAAAGTTGAGTTGCGATGGTCTAGAGTGGACTAGGCCCAATGTTCAATTGTAGCTTGGGACTAACCTTGAAAAAACACAAGTTTACTTGCAACACTTTCCGGGAGGGATAACAAAGGAAGGCAAGAGGAGGTTGTGTAAGCTCAAAGGGAGTCTGGTTTCAGAGGGAGATTGCAAAGGAGAGTCAACCACCCAATGGAAGTATAGTCTTTAGGGTTCAAGCGATAGAGTGGAGTCTTCTAGGTCATTCAGGAAAGACACAGACCATGCGAGGATAGTTGTGGTGGTGCAAGGAAAGTCATAGCCCATGCAAGGATAGTTATGGTGCATGCAAGGAAAGTCATGGTACATGCAAGGATAGTCATGAAATATGCAAGGAAAGTCATGATCATGCAAAATGAAGACGTGGCACATGCAAAAAAAGTCATGGCCATGCAAGGAAAAGTCATGGAGCTGCATATTTCAAGGAGTAGGGTATCTTCGAAGATCCAGGTCTTCGAAAAGGACATGGTTGTGATCAAATTCAGAGGCAGGGCCACTTCTAGGTAGTGGTGGAAATACACTTCTCGCTAAGAGGGAGTGCTGAAATTTGGTAGTTCAGAAGGTATTTCCCAATGAAGTCTTTGGGGCTTTGTGGGAAAAGTACCCAAGTTTGGGGTTTTGACCCAAAAGAGTGGGCTTAGAACCCAAGATAATGAATTTTATATTCTAATGAATGATTAAGGTTGAGTTGGAAACACCCTTAAAGAACCAAGGGGTTCCTTAAGTGACCTATGGACAAGTATAAATATAGGGCCAAATAAGAGGCTAAATTACATAAAGTGAGAAGGACATCACTTGTGTGGAAGGCTAAAAGTGATCTAGCTTAGTCTACCAAAGAAAGTCTAGCAGTAGGAGAGATTGGATTCTATTTAAGGTGTTGCTGGTGTAAAGGATAAGGCCTATCCCTAGTCTATGGGCTAAAATTTGTTTTGTGTAGCTGCAAGGAGTGAAGGTTTGGCTGAATGTGACCTACAAGTCTCCCAAAGGAGGGTTGCAAAAGCTGCAGAGTTGGCTGCAGGAGGGCCAAAGTGTTGGCTGCATGGCTTGCTTGGGTAGTCGCAGGAGGAACAAATTGGCGGAGGGCTTGAAAAAGAGCAAGTTGAGGGCCTTAAAAGGCTAAACAAGTAAGGATGAGGGTCTATTAGGGTCAGTGTTAAAAAAGTCGGCATCGACAAAATATTAGTGAGGGTCTTGAAAACATCTTTCCGGCAACATTGGCCAAAAAATCAACAAAATATCGGCAAAAATTAAAAAATGCAAAATATATTCATTTTTTTTTCTTCAGATTTTTAAACATATAAAGCAACGACAACATGAAATAAACACATTGGCACATAAATATGAAGAAAACACTGATATATATGATGTAGTGGATGTCAAATAAAAATGAAACATCAAAGGCGATACCAAATCTTGCTGATCCCTGATAAAAATGTCCAATCAAGGACTCAAATGTGGAGAACCAATACAAAATAACATCAGACATATAAATGTATCTCATTATCATGAGTTATATATAGCAAAACAAACAAAACTAGTAGCTAGCTATCTGAGATCAATTCCCTCTTCAACTTTTACGAGAAAAGATGATGGGTTGTTTGTTAGGCCTACCCCTAGCAGTAGAAGGCCCTGGCCCTGCACCTAGTGTCAAATGATGATTGTTGGGTATGGAACTGTGTTGTCCCATATCTATAGAAGATGGTGTTGATACTCCTTGCTCCTCCTCCTTCCCCTCCTCCATCTCCTCCCTTGAGTCATCCTCCTCTTGCTGCCACTATACTAATGGTTCCTCCTCCATGATCGGAACCTCAGACTCCACCCTCCACTTAGGCAATGCATCAATATAATCTAAAGAAATGACATCCACATCTTCACCCATAGTTAGAGATTGTAATGGACATACACCAAGTCATTAAGGCGTGAGAACTCCAACCTGTAAGAGTGTCATAAATAATTAATGAGTCTTGACACTTGAGGGCCATAAATTACAATAAATGCAATTTCTTAGTTTAACGCTGAAGCTTAAAGTTATAACTTGTTGCACTTATTTGAGTGGATTTTCTCAAATACACTCCAATTGTGCTCAGACCCCAAAGCACTATAGGTATCATTAAGGATTTTGATGGCCAATTTTTGGAAATTTGGTGCCTTTGCACCATAGATTCGCCACCAAACATCTACAACAAAATAAAGAAAAGTTAAAAACTTAAAACATAAGTAAACTTTCAAATAAAACATAATTGAATTTAAAAAATCTAGAATTCTAAATTAGTAAATTCTAATGAATCATGACTTGTCACTTACGTGGCATGAAGATAGCCCTTTCATGAATAGCATCATCAAAGCCAAATAGTCCAACATCATTTTGATACATCTGCATCTCACGATTGATTTTACTCCGAAGCTCGGGATTAGGTACCATCCTATGAATACAAGTATGGAGTTCTTCCATCACCTCGTAATCAAAATCAAAGTTGCATTTCTAGAAAAATGCCGGGTTGAGGAAAAGTGTTGCTACATGAATGGGTGGATGAAGCAACCCTGTCCATCGACTATCAATCACATCCCATAACATCATCTATCTATTAAACCTAGCGGGACCCCTTTTCTGCATAATAAGCACAAATGGTCTATTTGGCCATATCCATGGCCTCATACAATTAAGCCATTATAGGTTTATCCCCATCTACCAATTTCAAAACCTTTACTATAGGTTCACTAACTAAGTACAATTCTTCTAATCCTTACCAAAAGGTGTCAATGTACACCATTTTTGCAATGGGTCTTCCATCTTGTCTCACGCCACTCATAGAAAACAAACATTTGCTTCAACTCAAAGTGACATTGAAGCAAAGATTGAATAGTAATGAAGTTGGTGGCAAAATGTGTGATTGCAGGATGCCGCAACTCCCTGTTTTTGGTGCATCTCCTCATGAGGCTAAGAACAAAAGCATGGTTATATATGAACTTGGGGATGCTCCTAGGCATTATCAATCACCTCGTCGATGAAGGAGAGTTTCCCCATATCCTCAAGCATCAGATCGATACAATGTGTTGCGCGTGGAGTCCAGAACAAGGAGTAGTGGGTATCCATAAGCATCCTGCTAGCAACCACATAATTAGTTGCATTATCTGTTATGACTTGCACTAGATTTTGCACACCAATCTCGTGGATGAACCCATATAACTACTCACATATCAAGGTTGCATCTTTTATATGTGTTGCTGCATCCATTGATTTATTAAACATGGTACCTTTAGGACAATGTACCAAGAAATTTAGAAGGGTCCTACCCTTCTTATCTTTCCAACCATCAGACATTACTGTGCATCCAGAGACCACCCATGACTACTTCAATTTCACCAATCTAGAGTTGGTGTCCTTTTCTACTTCAAGCATTGGCCCCCTCAACTCCTCATATGTAGCACTTCTTTACCCTAGGCCCATAATAACAATAGCATCACACATTGCCTGCCAAAATGGATTGTTTTTGGTGAAGCTGGGAGGTAAGTCACCCCAGTGAAGACAACTCCCCATAACTCTGCTTTTTTTTTTGTTGTAACTATTGACTTTATTGAAGGTTGTGCTCCACATTCGATTTATGAAACAAAAAATGATGACCTCCCAGTAACATTAGCAGGTGAAGCTATGGAGCCCCTTCCACTACCCCTAGGCTCAATCTCGGAAGCATAAAGCCCTAAATATCTGCCTACACGTTCGACCTTGTTTGTAACTGCCTCTTCTTTCTTTCTGTCTTTTTCCTCAATTGCTTCATATGCAGCTCTTATAAGTTCCAGGCTAGAATTCTTACAAAGTCCAACATCATGTCCAGGGATTCTAGCTAGATGGTATTTCAATCGGGTAACCCCTCCTGTCATCTGTCCTACCATTAGGTTCCCCATACTGCCAAAATGGGTCAGGAGGCTTCGACATATTTGTAGTGGAAGTGTTTAATAGTCTGCTTCAAAATTCAGTCCTAAGGCACCAAAAAAAGACAAAAAAATGGCATTAAACCCCCCACTACACAAAAATAACAACTTCCTCATTTAAAACATTCAAATTTATTACTACGTTATTTTGCAATGAAAAATGGCAATAAGAGGGTGCATAAGAAAGTTAAAAACAAAAATGATGCTTGTTGTCCAAATATGGAGAAATCCCTTGCATTGGTTCATGGGCATGAAAATCATAGCAAATGAAAAAAAATAGAGGAGGAAAATGTTGGTAGGCAAAGTGGCAAGCAAGCATAAGCCTAAATCTCTGAAGAAGTGTTGGAATTTCTAAGTATTACCCATTAGGAATTTTATCCGTATTCTCTGGTTTATTTCGCCTACTTGTTTAATTACTAACAAGTTATTTAACCATATAAACACTTAAATAAACACAATAAAGTCTCAACCATCTATAGATCAATAGCTAAAAGAAATAGACAAACACACAAGTGACACCGTTATTTTTGGACAAATGTCCCTGGAAAAACCCAACTGGGGAAAACCGATGCAACAATTATGAGGGTTATATTATTATGCAGTCTTTCTGAGTACAACTGGGTGCCAAACTATGTCATCCGACAAAGAAAATAATCTTGCAGTAATACCTCTCTATTCAGAAGCAGATATTCTGAAAGTCTGCCCCACGAAACCCTCTCCAACATAATCTAAGGCTCTGCGTCAGCCCTCCTGGCCTCTGCGTTAGCCTGGAACGCTCTACGTCAGCCCTCTGAGCCTCTGCGCAACCTCTTTGGCTCTCTGCGTCACTCCTGCAGCCTCTGCGTGGATGACGCAGGCCCTTCTGGCCTTTGCCTAGTCCCTACTAACCTTTGCGTGGCTCCCTTTGGCTCTGCATATACCTCTCTGCCTATGCACTGGTCTTCCGACACTATCTCTACCTCTCTGCCTCGTACTCATTGCCCCTCGCTGCAACTCTGATCACTGATTCAATTTCTCTTATCAAACCCCGCTCTAGAAAATCGAATGACTGATCACTTTGGTGTGTTCTCCAACTGATCCTCAAGCCTCCTCTTATACTTTTCCTGTTGGTCCTTTAACAGTTGAGATTACATCTCTAATCAACGGCTAAGATTATATTTGGCTTGATCCATGTCCTTTAGAACCTTCTAACCCAATTTTATATTAATATCCATTAATATTTTATATTTCCTAAGTTTAGACTTACGAACTCCATTAAAAATATTAATTATTTTAATATCTCTTTAACCGAGTAGGATATACCCAAACCATTTTTGGGTCTTGGAGATCTCATGTGCTTTAGCCTCTCCACCAATTTTCATGGCTAGAGCACATCCGATGCTACCCCAAATCAACACTCCCTCTTAGCGAGGACTGTGCTCTAGTAATACCCACACTGAGCATCACCTTGATTATACGACACCGATACTTGTTTTGATGCTAGGCCTCCTCGCCCAACATCCTCTGCACTGCTGCATCCTGTACTACTGCCCATGGCTCTGCCACTGCCACTGCTACATCCATATGACAGCTCCCTCTACATCTGTGCTGTTGCTGGTCCTTTCTCCCAACATTGCATCTGCACTGCAGTTCTCTCTCATCATGCTACTACGACTACTACTGCACTGCAACTCAGTTACTGAGAAGTAATTGATCCACCCAACTACTGACATCCTTGTTAGGCTAGAAGCACTCCCGATGTTGAAGCTCTCTTTGTCACTATCTTGTGCTCCTTCTACTGCCTCTGCGTTGCTGCAACAACTCTGTGCCTCTCGCATCGCTGCAAACCTCTTTGTGCCATCATGCACTGCTGCAACCTCCTTTGTGCCTCTCGCACTGTTGCAACCCTCTCTGCGCTGCTTGGGACTACTGCACTCTAGCACTCTCTACCGCTTCATCTGCATCTGTTTCTACTGACATGCGCCATCCTGCTACTGTCACTTCGGTGCTCTCGTAGCCAGGTATGATCCAAGAGTTTTGGTACCTCAAGGATCCTTCCCCTCATCGCCTGTAGTCTTCCTGACTACAACTCTATGTCTCCCCACCTCTTCTTTAGAGGTAGATGAGCACTCATGGCACAATCGTCATCCTCCTCTACCTCCTTTTCTGCCTTCGTTGGTGTTGCCTTGGAGTTAGATGCCTCTCCCTTATTCTTCTTCCTCGGACACTGGTTTGCATAATGCCCCAGTTCCCCACAGTTGAAGCACTTTATCTTGGAGAGTTCCTTTTTCTTCCTCGTCCTGCTTCCCTGCAGATGCCAGAGTTGCATCCTCTTCCTCCTCTTTCTTGACTCGGGCTCCTTTGCTGCTACTTTCCATTTCGGTCACCCGTCTGATCTCTTCTTGACAAAGAGTTGCCCACACTTCCTCCCAATTCGGAAGGCTCGATCTACCCAGTATGCTCTGGACAAATACCTCCCAATCCTCTGAGACTGTGTTTAATGCGGTCCTCACCATCAATTCCTGATCCAGTGTGGCCCCTATGGAAGTTAGCTGGTCCCGGATCTCCTTCAATCGACCGAGGAAGACATCTATCTGCTCTCCCTTCTGCATCTGGTATGACCACATCTAATTTTCAAGTAACATCTTCCTTTGCACGAAAGTATGCTGGTACAATTTCTTCAGGGCATCCTGCATCTCATTTGTCATGTCCTTCTCGGCAATATGTGACATCACATGATCCTTGACCCCATCAAGGATGATGCACTTCACCCTGGCCATTGCCTCCTCGTACTTCTCATTTTCAGCTGGGTCAATTGGGATCGCTATTGTTTTCAAGGCGAAGTCCTTGATGCGATGTCTATCTAGAACGGACAGGGTTCTGGCTTTCCAGATGACAAAGTTGGAAGCTCCGTCCAGCTTGTCCTGATCCCTCATTCCATTCATGGCCATCTCTCTGCTCTTCTTTTCGACTCCTCTGAGTCTCTACTTCCCTCCTGGAAGTTCTCTTTTCGACTCCCTCTGAGTCACTACTTCTCTGCTGGAAGTTCTCTGTTAGACTCCCTCTGAGTCGATTTCCCTCCTGGAAATCTGCCTGCCAACCATCGAATCGCACCTCTCTGATCTCCTATGCACCTTCAACATTGATTTGCATTTCTTGGCTAGAAATCCGCCTAGGTAGTGACTCCCTCTACCTTGGTTTTGCCTTGTTAGGCACTGTTTTGTCTCGGCAGCAACAACACTCCACCAGCTTCACTCCCTGCAAGCCCACAACTTCCTATGCTTCAGCAATTGAAGAACTAAGCCTTTAGGCTCTGCGCAATCTCGACACTTGCTGAATGGCTCCCTTGGCCAACTGCGTCAACCCTATTGGTCATTGAATGGCTTTTCATGAGCCTCTTCTGCCTTCCTTAGCCTCTGCGCTGGCCTCTCTCTGGCTTGAACTGATGACACAAGCCCTCTGCGTCAACCCTTCTCTGCTGCTTTCTGCTAGGAACTTCTTCTGTCACGCGGGACAACTATTTCTGCTGCAAATTCTCTGATTCAGCTGGTGCCTTCAAATCTCCTGTGATCTGCAACCCTCTGATTCCATGTTGGAATTTCTAAGTATTACCTGTTAGAAATTTTATCTGTATTCTCTAGTTTATTTCGCCTACTTGTTTAATTTTTTTTACAGAAACGGGTGGTGGATATATTAGGAACTTGGCCGTAATGCCAAAGAGCGGATTACAAAAGGTGAGTCTAAATCCAGAAGTGCCGTACGGCCTTGCAAGACCGTGATATTTATGTTTAGCTCACATCTCTTTTTAGCTGCTACTATGTGGTCAATTTCAGAGATTTTCCTAAGATTGTGGATACAAACATATGATTTAACAGTAGGCAATAAAACATGATAGCTTTCTAAATTAAGGAATTGGTTCCCATATTTCTTGTCCGCCTCTGAGCAGGGCTCCAGTCGTAAGAAGGGATGCTTTGTTAGCTTCAGCGTCTGCCTCCTTATTATTGGCTCTCAACACGTGATAGAAATTCAAATTCTGGAAGGAGTCTCCAAGGTCTGTAATTCTGTGAATCAACCTTGCTAGCCTTAGGTCCATTGGCTTAGAATGTGTGACCATAGTGTTAATGATAACCTGAAAGTCTCCAATAACATTAGCCTCCTTAATGTTCAGCACTTTCAAAATCTTGAGTCCTTGGAGAAGAGCTAAAGCTTCAACTTGAATGCTAGAAGCGATGTCCAAACCTTAGGCGAAACTGTGAATCCTAAAACTAGCTAGATTCAATATGACTCCTCCAACACTAGCTCTTCCAAGATTGCCCTTTGCAGCCCCATCAAAAAATAGAAAGTGTCTTTGATGGTTTGCAATCCATCCCTGGAACTCTTTTGTTGTAGCCCTTATTTGCCATACTTTTGGGAGAGAGCTACTCTTTGCAATTTTTTGGAACTGAAGATCGAGAGAAGAACCCTAATTTATATCTTGCTGGCCGAGACTTAAATCATCTTTATGGTCTCTCAGGCATTCTTTTAACTGGCATTTAATTTTAACTACCACTAGCTTGGCATCCTATTCGCAGTTTCTGAAAATCCTTTTGTTTTGCTCAAGCCAAACCTGCCAACAGATAATTTTAGGGAGGATAAACCAAGTAGCTCTGATAATTTTGTTTTTGGAGGAGGACCAGGATAGCTTTGCAACCATTTATCAAAAAAATCAGGTATGAAGGAAGGCAAAGCGAAGCTGGAACTCAAAGTTTCCAACAGCTCGGTCTAGATCTGCAATGTGAAGGTACATTCGAGCATCAGATGAGAAACGCTTTCCTGGTTTACCTTGCAAAGTTTGCACCTTGAAGGGCCGTGGAAGCCTCGCTTCTGAAGATTATCGTCTGTCGCAAGGAGGGATAATGCCATATCCCTTTCCATGGCTTTGGATTCGTGGCCACATGGGGGCGCTCACATAGCTTGGTGTATCCTTGAGCAAAGGAATAACCACCAGCCTGCACACCGCAACCCCTTGAGTCCCTACTTCGCATCTGCGTTGGAGCCAAACCGTGGAGCTTGGAGAGCAGAACCCCGAATTCCATAGAAAAATCTAGGGGCGTTTCAAGATTCCAGCTAGCCCAACGTGAATCCTGCCAGACTGAAATGTTCCACAGGGAACGCAATCCAGCATCGTTCATCCATCTGTGCATCGCTTGAAGAGAGCGACAGTCTCCTAGCGGTTCATTGTTCATAATTCTATCTGTCCAAAGGTTGATCCTTCTTCCATTGCCGGGAACCCTGTAGGCATGGACATTAATAAGAGGACAGGCTTTGATACAGAGCTTCAGAAAGGGCGAATTCGAGAGCGGCAGAGGGTGATCTAGACAGTGGGAGCGCTGGCCTTTGAAGTATTTTTTCCAAAGAGCTAATTGTGCCCAGCCAAGGTTAGGTGTAATAATTCTCCAGATGAGCTTAGCTCCCATAGCGATATTATGATATCCAAGATTTTTGAAGTTCAAGCCTCCTTCCAAGAGCAATTTGGAGATGGATTCCCAGTTGAATAATGGAATCTTTTTCTCATTTTGCTTGCCCCCCTTCCAAATTTTTTTCGAATGATCTCCTCCATTTTTCTGAGAATGCCAGTGGGAGCGAGAAGGACAAAAAACTGAAATAAGGGAAGACTGTTAAGGACTGATTTTATGAGAACAGACTTACCAACAATGTTGAGCCAGGAAAAGCCCTAGGCAAACAACTTGTTCTTGAATTTCTCTAATTGAGGGAGCCAATCTCTGTTGAAGGCTCTTTTAAGAGAAACAGGTAGGCCTAAGTACTTGAAGGAAGTCCAGCTTGAGGACGTTGCGAAACCAAAGGTTCTGGAAATGGAATTGAACAAGCTGAAAGTGGTGTTCCAGTGATAGATATGGCATTTGCCCTTATTTAGACTGCTTCCCGAAACCATACAAAACTTGTCTAGAACTCCTTTAAATCTTGAGGCTATAAGCACAGAGGCAACTCCCAATAACAAGGTGTCATCCGCAAAGAGGGCATGATTTATGTTTTTAACACCTCTTGCTATACAAAACCCAACAAATTCCTGATCCATCATTTTTTTGTCTAAATAGAAACTGAGGACAGAGGCTTGAAGAACGAATAGAAGGCGTGAGAGAGGGCACCCCTGTCTGAGCCCTCTCGTGGCTTTGAAAAAGTCAGCAGCTCTGCCATTTACTAATGGAGCAATCCAAGGCTCCGAAATGCAGGCCCGAATCCAATTTTGTAAGACTTTCAACAGAAACCTATGCTTAACTCTATCAAAAGCATTTGCTAAATCACGTTTGACAGCCATACCTTTTTCATTGCAGCTTAGGCTTGAGTGGGTTGCCTCTTGGACGAGAATGAAATTGTCCGCTATCTGTCTACCTTGAATGAATCCTCCTTGGCTTTCCGGAATGACTTTGGGGAGGATGAGCTTAAGTCTATTAGCGATGACTTTGGTAATCAGTGTGTAACCAATATTACATAGCGAAATCGGGCGAAACCTGTTGAAGGTGTTGGCTCCTTTCTCTTTGGGGATGAGAGCAAGAAAAGTAGAGATCGTGTTGCCTTCGATTTTCTGGCAAGCTTGGGACTTAATAACCATTTTGTACAGATCTTTTTCCATAATCGGTTAGCAAGATTGGAGGAATCTGGCTATAAATCCATCCGGCCCAGGGGCTTTGTCTGGGTCCATGGCAAAGAGGGCATCATTGACTTCGTTCTTGGTGAATTTAGCTTCAAGAAGGTGATTCATTTCAATAGTAATCAAGGGGGGGACCACGTCCATCATATCAGAGTTTTGATCCAGATTTATATCTTCACTATATAGGCTTTTAAAGTGAAGGGAGGCAACTTTTTTGATGCTTGCATTGTCTTTGTGAATGATAGTGCCATCTTTGATTTCGGAAATGGAGTTGGTACATTTCCTTGCCTGAGCTTGTTTGTGAAAAAAGGAAGAGTTCTTGTCCCTTGCTTTAAGCCAAAGGCTGCGTGACTTAAGTCTCCAGTACTCTTCCTCAGCTAGACAAGCCTTGTGATAGTTTTGCTGGAACTGGGCTTCTTTGTCGAGAATCTCTTTTGATATGTCAGCTATTTCAGCTTGGAGATGATTTTCCAGAGTGCATTGGAGATTTTTCCTTTCATTGGCTGGATTGGGCAGAGATTTGGCCCAACTTTTCAAAGCCCTTTTCACTCTTCTGAGCTTTTCCTCCCAGACGAAAAAGGGGGAGCCTTTGACCGGCTGCATCCAGATGCCCTTAACTAATTGCATGAAGTCCAATTCCTTAGCCTAGAGCGGGCTAAATCTGAAGGGAATTGGTCCAAGGTCAAGATGAAACACCAGTTCTAGCTTGACGAGTTTATGATCAAAAGTGCTGCATGGGAGAATATGAACTCTAGCCTCTAATCCAAGCAGAAGAAAAGAGCTTTGAAGTAAGAATCTATCGAATTTGGTAGCAATGTGGCTAGGACATATTATTTTATTAGTCCAAGTGTACTTACTGGAGATTGGCTTGATGTCCAACAGGTCCCAGTCCTGCATAAGGCCCTCTGCCCATTCTCTTGCCGGATCTTGAACAATGCTGCCTCCTCTCTTGTCTACTGATAAGGGAGTGAGGTCTAGATCTCCTGCAATGATGGTATTCTCAAGATTAACGAGGTCTGCTTGGTTTCTTATGGATTCCCAACAGACCTTTTTTCCCCAGCATTCACAGGGATGTACATGTTGAAGAGACTAACAATCTATTTTGAGTCAAAGTGTTGCAATTTTAAGAACAACTAGTGAGTGTTGAGGGTCTCAGAAACGACTGAGTATTTGCTAGTGTTCTAAAGAGTGCCCAACCCACTGGAAGCTCTTCGGGCTGAAGTTGCTTTTGCCTCACATTTGTTCTAGAGTTTCTTACTTGTCTGAAGGAAGACAGAGTCTTCCAGTTTGGTCTCCTGGATGAGGAGTATGTTAGGAGCTTCTGTTCTTATTAAACTTCTGATGGCTTCTTCTTTAATTCTGCTCCCCATACCTCTACAGTTCCAGGAGACTATCTTCATCATTTGTATTTTTGGTTGGCTCTCTTAGAGCCTTGGGGTTAGTTTCTCGCCATTTTTGTTTTTGATGCTAATAGCTTCTCAAGGGTTGGCTAGCTGCCTTGGAGCTTATCTTTGAAAGTTTCCTACTCTCTTTTTTCTCGATCTGATTTACGGCCTCTTGTGGATCTCCTTATCGAAGCTTGGGATTCTCCTATTTCCCCTTTTTCCTCTGAGCAATCCGATTCATGCTCATCTTCCTCTACTTCGACAGTATTTCCTTTGGAACTCTCAGCAAGGCTTGCCCCCTTGGGAGAAGAGGGGGTACCTTTAGAGGGTGGGGTTGATTTTTGATTGTTTGGATCCTATGTTTCCTCTATTTGCAAGCTTGGAGGGGCAAATTTATTTTCTTGATCCATTCTGGAAGGGGGTTGCTGAGGAGGGGCCTGATGGGGACCTCTTCTGTTTGGACCAACCTGCTTTTGGATTTTCCTGACGTGTTTGACCTGGTTCCAACCTTCTTCTTTACCCTTATCTGGTTCCACATTGGTTGGGCATCCTCTGGCGAAATGTCCGTAGACATGGCACTTTCGGCATTTGAAAGGCAACTGCTCGTAATCTAGCTTCTGCAAAATGAGTCCAGTTTCCTACTTTGATTTTGATGGCTTTCGGTAGACCCACCTCTAGGTCTACTTCTACGGAGATACGGGCACAGTCATATTGATCTTTGCTGTTTGCCCTATCTATGAATTTCCCAAGGGCGTTTCTGATGTGCTTCAACGAGTCCCAGTGCCAACAATGCATTGGGAGATTAGGGAGTTTGACCCACATAGGGACAGCTGTGGGAACATCGACTGCAGGATCGAAATTCGACGTCCATTTGTTGAGATACAAGCCCTGGGGGCCCATGAAATAGGGGCCATTTTGAAAGATCAGGTCCTTGTCATCCTTTGAGGTGAATTCGAAGAGGAAGAACCCTCGTCCTAAGAAGTAAGAGGTGACGCTGCTCTTGATCAGAGGAGCCCAGTTCTTGTTAACCCAGGTAGCAGTGGTCTTAGGAGAAGGCCAAAGACCGGTGAACTGGCCAATGAGGGCCCACTCAGCTAAGCAGAGGGCGATTTGAATCAGAGTCTCCTGCAGCAGGGATATTTCAAGAATGTCTTCCAGCCTCTTGGCAAACTTGGTTGCTTCACTCTTTTTCTTCTGTGGCAAGCCGGCCAAGAGCCGAGAGAAGGCTTCAGCAAATGAAGGTGGAGGGGGGGGGGGGGGTTGCCTGGCGAGCTCGGGACCTCCATGGGGGCGAACCCGGCTTACTAGCCCCTCCCAGCAACAGATGAGCGCATAGAAATGCAAGAACTCAAAAGGGGAACACAGGAACGGTGCAGAAGGGCAGAGGGCCCAAAGCCACCGGCCGCAGAGCAGAGGGATCAAAGGCGCAGAGGTGTCGAAGCGTAGGCTAGGGCTTCATGGCAGCTCTCCAGGTCTTTGTCAAAAGTTTTTGAAGAGATCTGTTATTGAAAATTGAAAACTTTGATCCTTCATAATACCTCGTAAAAAATTCGCCTACTTGTTTAATTACTAATACGTTATTTAACCATATAAAAACTAAAATAAACACAATACAATCTCAACCATCTACAGATCAACAACTGAAAGAAATAGACAAACACACAAGTGACACCGTTATTTTTGAACAAATGTCCCCAAAAAAACCCAACTTGGGAAAACCAGTGCAACAATTCTGAGGGTAATATTATTATGCAATCTTTCTGAGTACAACTAGGTGCCAAACTAGCTCACCCGACAGAGAAAATAATCTGGTAGTAATACCTCTCTATTCGGAAGCAGATATTCTAAAAGTTTGCCCCACGAAACCCTCTCCAGCACAATCTAAGGCTCTGCGTCAGCCCTCCTGGCCTATGTGTTAGCCTGAAACCCTTTGCGTTAGCCCTTTGAGCCTCTGTGCAACCTCTCTGGCTCTCTGCGTCACTCTTGCAGCCTCTGCGTGGATGATGCAGGCCCGTCTGGCCTCTGCGTAGTTGCAGCGAACCTCTGTGTGGTTCCCTCTGGCTCTGCGTCTGCCTCTCTGCCTATGCACTGGTCTTCCGGCACTATCTCTGCCTCTCTGCCTTGTACTCACTACCCCTCGCTGCAACTCTGATCACTGATTCAATTTCTCTTCACAAACCCTGCTCTAGAAAATCGAATGACTGATTACTCTGGTGTGTTCTCCAACTGACCGTCAAGCCTCCTCTTATACTTTTCCTGTTGGTCTTTTAACGACTGAGATTACATCTCTAATCAACCGCTAAGATTATATTTGGCTTGATCCATGTCCTTTAGAACCTTCTAACCTAGTTTTATATTAATACCCATTAATATTTTATATTTCCTAAGCTTAGACTTAGGAACTCCATTAAAAATATTAATTATTTTAATATCTCCTTGACCGGTTAGGATCTTCCAAAACCATTTCTGGGTCTTGGAGATCTCATGTGCTTTAGCCTTTCCACCAAGTTTCATGGCTAGAGCACATCTGATGCTACCCCAAATCAACAAAAAACATCATTAAGATAGGGGTTTAAAAGAACATACCTACGAATGGAAGAAATGAAGTTTGTCTAACTAATCTTGAATCTTTGATCCACAAAAAAAAATTTGGTCGGTAATGATAATGGTTGTTTGATCCTCAATCCTTCCTTGAAAATCACCACAAAGCTCTTCTCCTTCATTTTTTAAGACCTGTTATCGCTCAAGCTAGCAGGGGTCCTAGGAGGGGATCCTATAGAGCAACTACTAGGTCAAGGGGCAATAATGGAGCTATAGCCCAATGTCACCTCAACTAAGGCTCCTTTCTCTTTATGGACTTTCATTGATGGGAGGAGACCTGGTATAAGAGGAATCACAATGATGAATGGATCAATGATAAGGTAAGGAGTTAAAGCCTATTCATAAGAGAGACTCATTTCAATATCTTGCTTGAGAAGTAAGGTGATGGGCTCTCTAAGAAGGGCTATGAGGATACCTTGGCCTAGGGTTGGAGGGTATGCCTTGACAAGGGGCTTCCTAGACTTAAGGATCCTTATGGAGAAATGGATTCTATGTAGTCCTTGTGGAATTTGAGTTGTAAAGTTGCAGGACTACAGATAACCCAGGTGGACCCAAACTAGGTCAAGGGTATGGAGTTGTTCGACCAAAGAGGGGCTTGACCTAATTACGGAAGAGAATAGGATAAAAGAACTAATTTTCTTTTGAAATTTGAATGCAATGATCCAAGTGAGGACACTATCCTAAAATCAGCCTAGGGAGAGAAATGATCCTCGAGCTAGGGCTTGCGATATCTCAGGATTCCACGTCGGATTGTGCTCAAATTTGGAGGACCCCCTTGAGAAGACCCCAACGCAGTTGTGGACCAATTTTTAAGGTGTTTGGATGACTACAAGATATTTCGTGTGATGCCGTAGGAGACCTTTTGGGGTTAGGCCTAGAATTGGGAAAAGTGAAGAAAAGAGAGGGAAATTTGACCACCAAAAGGATACAAGGATCAGTGCCTTATTGCTTGGGCTTAATGGAGTCAAGATACACATAGGTAGGTAATTTTCGTGCGCTAAGGAGCCCTAATTGATCTTTGCTAGCCTCTCCAAGGGCAATAACTAGGTCAATAGGGATTTATACTTCAAATTTGCCAAAGAGATGAAGTTTCGAGGTCTTTCAACCTAAGAGGTGCCTCTAGGAACATTCACCCATTCTCTTCAGGTACAACACATGCATTAAATTACTTATCCAAGGTTCCTAGAAGAATTTCACATTTACTTTCACCCATACAAGAATAATGATAATTATAACATGCAGTAAACCAATTAAATAACAAGAATAGCATCAAAATTCGAGTTACATGAGAGAGAAAGTACATCCATTCATCAACTTTGCATTAGAAAGAAACTCCAAAGGCAATAGCGAAAATCCAAACATCATAGTGTGCATCAAGAAAGCTCCAAAAAGTTTACCCTACAAAAAGCGCGAAAATCTCCCAAGAGATACTAATCCAATCCAAGTGATGATGATGAAAATGAATCACCTCACTTGTATCTATACAATCACTAATGAGTTCGATTTGCCTAATTTGGCCTAATTGAGTCCCAAATAGTAAAGTAATGTGCAATAGTAACATCCTTTGGTGACAAGCCCACCAAGATAGCTCAATAAGACAATAATAAGCCTCTCAAGAGGGTATAATGATCAATAAAGTTAGTCGTTGGGTCTTTGAGGAGGCCTACTGAAGTCTAGAGTGTGTCATGATGTGAGAATGGACCTCAAACATAGTGGACAAGGGATTGGCCCCTTGTTTCCAAGCAAATCCCTATGGTGCCCCCAAGTGGGTGTAAGGGGCACAAGGACATCCTCACTGGTCTCCAAGTGGATTGAAAATGTTTGTAAACCATCTGTAAGGTCCAGATGATGTCATAAGCCCTCATCTGGACCCTAGATCATCTGCCAAGTGTATGGTGCAAGTGTGGAGCCAGTTGGGCATGGTGAACTACGTGCATCATCCTCATCCAAAAGGTGGAACATGGGCAATCAATGAGTAGTGTTGGGGATTCATGAAGTAGTCTCTACTATGATGGAGGCCCATGGCTTTCAATGCTCACCCTAAAAGTGCCAATGTGGCCCTTTGGAGGGCAAGGACCCTATAGAGGGAGACCAAGCCCCAAATGGATATCTGCTTGCAATCTTGCATAAGATATACTGCATCCCCTTACTCTCCAATACATCAAATCATTAGAATAATCAAGTAAAAGAGCTTACAAGTCAAGGAATCAATAGGGCATTTCATGGTGGCATGCCCTTCCATAGTGGGTTTTGGTATGTATAACTGTCTCCAAGTTCAATAGGGGGTTAATCAAGGACCTTATTAGGTGGTTTCAACCTTTCAAGGGGGTAACATATCCATGGTACATCCCTAAAGTGGTAGGTGGAAAATGATATGATAAAGGAATGGAGTGGGGATCAGGGGAATCATCCAGACCACATGTCATGGTACAAGGGTGGTCATAATAGGGGAAGCCCACACTTGGGTATGTGAGTTTAGGAGGGAGCAAATCTCGGTACATGAGTTACCTCGAACTTTGTTTTTCCACCCTTCTTCATATGTCTTTTGCCTTTGATTGATATTTCTTCATAACTACTTGGGGCTCCAGGGGATGAGAGCATGATGTGTAGTATATAGTAGTGGATACTCCCTTACGGTGGGGCAATTCATTGCCCACCAAGGTTGGGACAATCATGGGTTCCTTAATGATGGAGGGGGCTCATCTAGGGCCCATAGGAACCAGGGTGATGGCCATGGATAAAGGGTAAAGCTCATGTTTGGCTTTTGCCCACATGCTAAATTTATATGTCCCAATCATCTGTTGCATTTTGTGGTACATTTCCTATTGAGAGTGGCCAAATTATGTTTTTTCTTTTCTTTTTAACTGCATCAACCTCCTTGGCATCGTTCTAGGCCTAACCCAAGATGTGGATAAGGGGAGGGGGAGGCTAATCTTATGCGGACCTAATGGACACATGTGGACTCAAATGGGGAAAATAGATGAATGGGCTAAAATGAGTGGAAGGGGGCAATGTAGATGGTATAGAGAAGCGGGACCACGCAACCAAAATCGGGATTTCCCATGTAGTGCCAACCCTAAAGCTAATGGCCAGTAAACGAGATCCCACAGTAGGATACAAGGGTAACCATGAAATCAGATAGTGGAGACAAGAATACAAACCTAACCCACTCTTTCCGCCGAATCCCCCGACCAATCCATGCCCAAAAGTGCCCATGACAAGTAAGGAAAATTACTCAACTATACCAATGAAAAGCCATACCTTTGGGGTCGAGAAGCCCACCTTCAAACATACAATCATAACAAGTGGGCGAGGGACCACATGGCTGGCTCAGGTGGCGGAGACAATGGCACATCGAGCTATCTGGTGGCTGCAAGGGGTTGTTGGCTGCCGGCTGAGGACCATCTAGGAATTTTTTTTTCTCTTATGTACACTACCCACAAGTGGTGGGTAACAAGACCAACAAAGCAAAATGACCAAAAAAATACCCAAGAATTGCTTTTGAAACTTGAAAACCTGTGCGTCAGCAATATTTTTGGTCATTACGCGATATTTTCTTTATTTTTGTAATATTCCTAATTAGCCATGGCTAATTGGAATATTCGATTTTGCCCAATTTTGCCTTCTATAGTTATTTGTAAATAAAAAGGTGAGGGAAAGGGGACATAACTCACTTTTAGAATAAAAGTCACTTCCTAGTAGCACAATGTTGTGACTTAAAGGGGAGCCAAAGGGGCCAAAGGAAGACGCAGAGATGGGGCCCACACAGACACTTGGAGGGACTATGCAGATGGGGAAAGGAACACGTGGCAAGAGGAGATTACGTTGGAGGAGGTGAGCCTTGAGATTGAGAAAGCCAATGCTATAAAGGAGAGAGGAGCCTCCTCATTTTGGCATTGAGTTATGAGCATTTGAGCTAGTCACTTTGACTTGGAGCACGCTCACTGTTTAGCTTGTTTGCAACATTGTTTAGTGCACTGAGTGTTTCTATTCAGAGATCTCACCCTTAGCCCCGGGGGACTTCAAGTGCTTACTCGGGCAAGGTAGTTTCAACAGTGTTTTTGCAGTAGTTTTGATCTTTGGCATTGAGGTGGAGCTGAGCATTGGAGGACTGCGCAGTCTTGAGAGAGAGGGACACAATTTTTCTGGGAGCAGTTCTGGATTGGGGGTTTGTGGAGGAGTTGAGCTGCGAGATTGAGCAAGAGATCAGCTCTTGCATATTAGAGGAGTTTGGTAGAGTTTCAGGCAGTATTTTGGAGGATTCTACTCAGTGGCAGCGCAGAGCCTTGAGGGATTGCGTGATTCCCCAAGGGGGCGATTTTCGAGGGTCGGCCATTTCAGAAACGCTTTCTGGGTTTTTCTGGGTTTTCTGAGTAGAGGCTGATTCCATAGTTCCAACATTTTCAGAGGAGGGGAACAACCCCAAATCCTCATTTGATTTCCAGCAGCAGCAACAACACGACAGTTTCCTAGCAACATCCACGCAGTTCAGAGAGAGGCCATTCCTTTGCTATTTTGAGTGTATTTCTTCACTTGCCTGGTGCAAGTCGAGGTGCCATCTTTTCTAATCACCTCCTATACTCATTCCATTACTCAGTATAATAAAATGGCTTAGCATTTCTCTCTGCATTTCTCGAGTCTCTGCTTCTATTTCATGTTTCCATTATTATATGTTGCACCACTATTATTTTTATCATTTTGAGCTTCCCGATTATTTTATAATTTGTGTGTATTTAGTTGGGGTTTACTTGGGTTTTGGGGAATATCTTTGAAACGGGATATTATAGTGGTATCAGAGCATAGATCTGGCTTAGCCTGTGGAGCTAGCAATCTATGACACCGGGGGAAAAACCCTATATCTGTTACAGAGGTAGGAGATACAGAGACACTGGGCGTAGGTTGGAGAACACCTACGGAGAGGGAGACTGTGTTCCGGTGGTGGATGCAAAACAGGAGGAGACTGTGGTGGACGCAGAACAGAAGGAGCCTAGGGTGGACGCAGAGCAAAAGGATCCGATGGCGAATGAGGATGGGAATAGATTTGCGGACATGCTCCTCAAATCAGTGCAGGATCTGTCGAGGCAGATCGAGGTGATGGGGCAGAGATTCATGGCAGTGGAGGCTAGACAGCGTGAGAACCCACGGGTTTTCCTCGTTGGTGAGGGATCGGGTACATCCCACCATTTTCCAGAGCAGGGTGCAGCTCAACATGATATTACTCCACAGATGGCCTCACATGCCCATACATGCTCTACCATGCCCACTTTCCTAGGAGCAGACATGGGGGCCAGGGCTCAGCAGGAGGCAGAGCCCGGTCATATGGGTGGTTATTTTGTAGAGTACCAAGCCTATGGGTAGGAGTTCAGGGATGCTCTCTCATACAGAGACTTTGTTCAGCTCCAGCGGGATAGTAAACCCCGCGACCATCACAGAGGACACCGGCATTATCACGATGGAGACACCCACCGCACGGCTAGTAGATTCCACTTGCCTACGTTTGATGGTTCATCAAACAGTTTGGCAAGGTCTTGGGTGGAGAAGCTGGACATCTATTTCCAGCTTAACCAGATGTTGGAGGCAGAGGCCATCAAGGTGGCGACATCACACTTGGATGGTGAGGCCCAGGATTGGTGGTTCCATTGGATGGTTACACTCGGACACTCCTCAGTGACGACATATGCCGAGTTCATCAGGAGATTGATGGAGAGGTTTGACCGGAGGGATCTGAAACAACACTTTGTTGAGCTGACGAGGCTCAAACAGACGGGGAGCCCAGAGACCTACATTGCAGATTTTCTGAGGATTTCAGTGATGGTACCAGATCTATCCACGGCACGGAGGATCTACATGTTTGTTGAGGGGTTAGCAGAGCCACTTCGGGGTCTAGTCAGATCCACTAGACCAACCACACTCCAAGATGCTATCAGCAGGACCTGGGACTTACAGGATGCCTTACCCAGGACCTGGACACCTTACCCCCATAGACAGGCTTTCTAGCCTAAGGGAAAGGACGTGAGGAGGATTTCTCCTCCAAAGAGGAATCCAG
The DNA here is from genome assembly GCA_000404065.3 of Pinus taeda. Classification (NCBI taxonomy): domain Eukaryota; kingdom Viridiplantae; phylum Streptophyta; class Pinopsida; order Pinales; family Pinaceae; genus Pinus; species Pinus taeda. The sequence continues at coordinate 29,687 of APFE030926126.1, read as the reverse complement.
GACGAGCACAGATTGATGACGATGCCAGGAGGGAGTTGAAGAAGAAGCGGTTGTGCTTTACCTGCCAGGAGCCGTGGGCACCAAGACATAGATGTACTGCTGGCAAAGCACATTTTATTGAGGTCTTCTCCGTGAGCAGCGAGGAGGAGGGTGAGGAGGATGATGTGGAGGCAAGAGATAGTCATGTTGTGTAGGGTCCCTTGTTACCTCCACCACCAGCAACAGGTGGTGCAGCTTTTGCACCTACTAGAGGAGCCCTTGCAGCATTGCGAGGAGTTCCGAAGTATTTGACGCTGCGTGTATGGGGGAAAGTACGTGGCCAACGAGTATCAGTTTTGGTTGACAGTGGGGCCACCCACAACTTCATCGATGCACAGATGGTTGAGCGGAGAGGTATACAAACAGAGAGCTTTGATGGATTCTCAGTTTTGGTCCCAGGTGATCAGACTATGGCATGTGCTCGTTATGTTCTAGAGTTATCAGTAACGATGGACACCTACACACTGACTGACCACTTCTTCGTGGTCAATATTCCGAACACCAACATAGTATTGGGTGTTTAGTGGCTTATCACTCTAGGGAAGGTCACTATAGATTGGAAGGCCCTAGAGATGGAGTGGGATGATGAGAAGACAGGGAGGCATGAGAAGATACGGGGACAGCACACATATCCGCCTCAGACTGTTTCGGCTCATCGGATGGAGGCAGTCTTCTGGAAGGGAGACATAGAGTGGGCAATGGAGTTGCGTGCATCAGAGGCAGGGACTACAGGGCAGACAGTGCACCCGGAGATACAACCCATCCTTGACCGGTATGCCATAGTGTTTGGGGAGATTCCGTAGGGACAGCCACCGGACCGGTGGGTTTGAGCAGGGCATACAGGCAATGATTACTACCCCCTATAGGTATCCCAAGGCCTATCCAGATGAGATTGAGCGGGCCATTAAGGAGTTGCTGGCTCTTGGGCACATTCGGCCAAGCACGAGTCCTTTTGCTTCTTCCGTGGTGTTGGTGAAGAAAAAGGACGACACATTGAGGATGTGCATTGACTACAGGGCCCTGAACAAGAAGACATTGAAGAACAGGTACTCCATACCCAGGATCGATGAGTTGATGGATGAGTTGAGAGGAGCACGGTTCTTCTTGAAAATTGATTTGAGATCTGGGTACCATCAGATTTGTGTGAGGGAACAGGAGATTCCCAAGACTACCTTCAAATGTCACTATGGGCACTTTGAGTTTTTGGTGATGCCCTTCGGGCTAACCAACGCCCCAGCTACATTCCAGTCTTGCATGAATCACATCTTTTGCAGTCACTTAAGGAAGTTTGTGTTAGTGTTCTTCGATGATATCCTCATTTAAAGCAAGACTTGGGAGGAGCATCTCCAGCACATTGAGACAGTATTGTGCATCTTGGAGGAGCAGCAGTTCTATGCCAAGCTTTCCAAGTGTGAGTTTGGTTTGTCGAAAATGTTATACTCGGGACACATCATAGGGGTGGACGGAGTGAGGGTCCACGAGGAGAAGATCAGGACCATCAGAGATTGGCCAAAGCCGAGAAACGTGACAAAACTTCGAGGATTCATTGGCATTTGTAATTACTACCGGAAGTTCGTCAAAGGTTTCTCACAACTTGATGCAACCCTGACAGATTTGATGAGGAAGGGGGCTTTCAGTTGGTCGGATATAGCACAGTGAGCCTTTGACAGGCTCAAGGAGGTTATGAGCAGCTGCCCAGTGCTTGCATTGCCGGATTTTTCGCAGCCATTTGTTTTGGAGTGTGATGCGTCGAGAGAGGAGATCGGCGCAGTATTGATGCAGGGAGGTCACCCTATAGCCTTTGAGAGCCGGAAGCTCTTTCTGCATGAGAGGTTGTATTCTATATACGACAAGGAGATGCTAGCCATCATCCATGCATTGGCCAAGTTCTGACAGTATTTAGTGGGTAACAGGTTCAGGGTGAGGACTGATCACGATAGCCTCAGGTTCTTTTTGGAGCAGAAGCAGCTATAGGAGAGGCAGCAGAAGTGGATCAGCAAGATCCAAGCATATGACTTTGACATTGAGTATGTCAAGGGTAAGAACAACATGGTAACAGATGCCCTTTCACATAGACCAGCCACGTTGTCTCTTATGAGCTTGGACGCAGACTGGAGGGCTCGACTCTTAGTGGAGTACTCCAAGGACAGATTTGCATGTGAGTTTTGGAAGGACAGGTACAGGGTGATCGATGAGATCATCTACTACAGGGACCGGATCTTCTTGACTGAGGGGTCTAAGCTCAAGAAGAAGATACTTCAGGTGTCACATGATTCACCAATGGCCGACCATCAGGGGTTTACCAAGACCTACAGGGCCATTAGAGAGAGGTTCTCATGGAAGGGCCTCAAGGAGGATGTACTCCAGCATGTTCGGGAGTACGATGTTTGCCAGAGGAACAAGGGGGAGATGAACGATCCCGTAGGATTATTACAGCCTCTTCCCATTCCGGAGGGGAAATAGGAGTGTATTTCGATGGAATTCATCACAGGGTTGCCCATGGTACAGGGCAAGGATTGCATCTTTGTCGTCGTTGATTGACTGACAAAGTACTCACACTTTTTCGCCATATCCGCAAACTACACAGTAGCACAGGTGGCTGAGCTGTTCTTTAGAGAGATCTTCAGGCTACATGGTCTTCCTAAGACCATCACCAGTGATAGGGACAACCGTTTTATGGGCGGGTTTTGGCAAGAGTTTTTTTGGTTGGTGGGGACAGAGTTGACACCGAGTACCAGTTATCACCAATAGACGGACGGGCAGACAGAGATAGTTAACAAGTGGCTGGGGGCTACTTGCGTAACTATGTCAGTGGGCAGCAACGAGCATGGCTGAAGTGGCTGCATCTGGGAAAGTACTGCTACAACACAACACATCACATGTCCATCGGTATGTCACCATTCTATGCTTTGTATGGATATCATCCTTTATCTTTTGCTGACGTGATGTTTGGTGCTAGCAAGGCTCCGAGAGCCAAGATTTGGATCCAAGAGAGTCAGGATATTCTCCGAGCTCTCAAGGATAATATGGCTACAGCGCAGAACCAACAGAAGCTGTGTACTGACAGGGGTTGGGTGGAGAGACAGTTTGAGATAGGAGACTTGGTCTACCTACGATTACAACCATACTAATAGTTGTCATTGAAATAGAAGGGGGCTGAAAAGCTCAGGCCCCGCTTTTATGGGCCATACAAGGTGATACGCAGGATTGGACAGGTTGCATATGAGTTGGAGCTGCCCCAAGGCAACAAGATTCATAACATTTTCCATGTATCATGCCTGAAGAAAGCATTGGGACAACATGTGACAGTGACAGATGAGCTACCACCCACGGATGATGAGGGGCATTTAGTATTGCAGCCAGAGGCTATTATTGATACCAGGGAGAGGCAGCTACGAAATAGGACAATCTGGGAGTTCTTGGTGAGGTGGAAGAATTTGCTGGATGAGGATGCCACTTGGGAGAGTGAGGAAATTTTGCAGCATCCATCACTTCAGCTGCTTGAGGACAAACAACATTTTGCCGGGGGAGATTGTAATATTCCTAATTAGCTATGGCTAATTGGAATATTCGATTTTACTCAATTTTGCCTTCTATAGTTATTTGTAAATAAAAAGGTGAGGAAAAGGGGACATAACTCACTTTTAGAATAAAAGTCACTTCCTAGTAGCACAACGTTGTGACTTAAAGGGGAGCCAAGGGGGCCAAAGAACCACGTAGAGACGGGGCCCACGTAGACACTTGGAGGGACTGCGTAGATGGGGAAAGGAACATGTGGCAAGAGGAGATTATGTTGGAAGAGGTGAGCCTTGGGATTGAGAGAGGCCAATACTATAAAGGAGAGAGGAGCCTCCTCATTTTGGCATTGAGTTATGAGCATTTGAGCTAGTCACTTCGACTTGGAGCACGCTGGCTGTTTAGCCTGTTTGTAGAACTGTTTAGTGCACTAAGTGTCTCCGTTCGAAGATCTCACCCTTAGCCCCGGGGGACTTCGAGTGCCTACTCGGGCAAGGTAGTTTCAACTTTCAGCAATCTTTTTGCAGTAGTTTTGATCTTTGGCATTGAGGTGGAGCTGAGCATTGGAGGACTGCTCAGTGTTGAGAGAGAGGGACACAATTTTTCTGGGAGCAGTTCTAGATTGGGAGTTTGTGGAGGAGTTGAGTTGGGAGATTGAGCAAGAGATCAAATCTTGCATATTGGAGGAGTTTGGCAGAGTTCCAGGCAGTATTTTGGAGGATTCTACTCAGTGGCAATGCAGAGCCTTGAGGGATTGCGTGATTCCCCAAGGGGGCGATTTTCGGGGGTCGGCCATTTCAGAAACGCTTTCTGGGTTTTTCTGAGTAGAGGCTGATTCCATAGTTTCAACATTTTTGGAGGAGGGGAACAACCCCAAATCCTCATTTGATTTCCAGCAGCAGCATCAACACGGCAGTTTCCCAGCAACATCCACACAATTCAGAGAGAGGTCATTCCTTTGCTATTCTGAGTGTATTTCTTCACTTGCCTGGTGCAAGTCGAGGTGACATATTTTCTGATCACCTCCTGTACTCATTCCATTACTCAGTATTATAAAATGGCTTAGCATTTCTGTCTGCATTTCTCGAGTCCCTGCTTATATTTCATGTTTCCATTATTATATGTTGCACCGCTGTTATTTTTATCATTTTGAGCTTCTTGGTTATTATATCATTTGTGCGTATTTAGTTGGGGTTTACTTGGGTTTTGGGGAATATCTCTGAAACGGGATATTACAAATTTTCAGCGATATTTTGAAAAAGCAATTTTTTCAAAAGGGAAAAAATCATGTTTTTTTTGTGCGCAACTTTTTGTGAGTCGGAAAAAATTGCAAAGTTGGCGAAAAATCGTGACTTTTCGACGATATTTTCCACATCGGTTAGGGTGTTTGAGACCTAGAAGACAAGCGAGAGCCTCAGGGCTGAAGGAAAGGGATAACTGAGGTCTGGATAGAGAGGCTGAGGGCCTGATAATCCTAGAGTGAGCTGGTCGTGGGTTTAAAAGGTCTCTCGAACATAGCCGCAAAAGAAACAGAGGTTGTTGTAGCTGGCCAAGTTGAAGAGGAGGTAGATTAGGGCCATTGGAGGAAAAGCAAGAGGCTAAAAGAAGAATGTAGCAGGGAAGGATTGAGGGCTACAACTAGGTACAGCAAGGCAGATATGAGGACTGTGGGCTAAAGGAACCAGCCCAGGTGAGACAAGCTCTTGCTAGTCGCATTTTGTATTATATTTGCATGGTGGGTAGATGAGGACCTGATGTACTAGGCCTCAGCCCTAGGTTGTATCAGTCAGAGGACTGACTGTACTATAGCTTTGTACTTGGGGTTTGTAAAGGGCCATGATTCATGATATGAGAGCTTTATGGTTTTCTTATTAATGGACAAATAAGGAACGTGATTTGGGCCAAAAATATTGTGTACTGTTATTTATCTCCTTGCTGTTATATTCCGCTGTGTAAAGTTGTTTTTGTTTGGGCATCTCTAGTGTGTTTATGTTCCTATCTAGGGCATAGATCAGATCTAGGGTGTGTGGAAATTCCAACATGTGCATATGTTAAACTTCATAAGGCTCATGCCAATTAGGATATGCTCTCTGAGTTAATGCATTTTCAAACTCGTTGAAGTTCCCTTTAGGATTTTTAGCAATCCATTTCTCACCCCATGTATGTGTTGGCCCATCCAAATGTTGTAGGGCCACATTCAACATTTCATCTTGGTCATCGATGTGTTGCCCCTTGAATGCTAACTTGATTTTCTCTAACCAACTATGCAGTTCTGCTTCACTGTCAAACCTATGTTGTGGGATCTTCATCTGAAAGCTGAAAGTGGGTTTATAAAAGTACCACAATAGTAGTGAGCTTGAAGAGTTGTTTCTTTTCAGTGCCCAAGTGTTTAGGTCTTCCTCTTTCCACTGAAAGGTTGGGTTACAAAATGAAGAATCAAGTTTTGCGGGTCTTTTGCTTGGCAGCAACTGTATCATTTCTTCTGCAAACTTCATGAAACTTTCCTCCATTGCTTTCTCAGTCACATAAGATTGTGATCTAGTCCTTGACATTTTTTTTTGTGGAAAGCACAGAATGAGAAATTGAATGAATCTTTGATACCAACTTCTACTGTTCCATTGCTGCAAGAGATATTTTATTAAAATGAATGTAGGTAATGGGTAGGCCAAAACCCTTCAATATCTTTTTTGAAATTCTAGCTTTAAGCTCATGAACCCTTTGATAGAGACCTACCCGTGTTTTAATGGAAGCCACATGTTACAAGGACATGGTAAAATGTCACACACATAGAGGTAAAATGTGGTATATGAATAATCATCCACAAAACCACTACTCATACAAATAAAAACAAGTGTGTTGCTCCATTAAAATGGGGATATAGGCTATTCGAGAATGAAGTGGCCTCAATATTACAATAGAATTTTTTGTTTATCAATTTATTGATATTGAACTATCAAACATATAAGATGAAGCCATGGAGATCAAGGCTTCCATTGGGATTGTTAGGAATCCTGTAACAATCCCATTTTGAACCCCAAGATTACTGTAAATAATTATGTAGTTATTGCTTGTATTGGCATTTAGATGTCATTGTTGCAATGGACCAAACCGAACAGTTTAAAAGTGACATGTATGTAAATATTTATCTGTTAAATTAAAAATTCTGAGCAGTTGATTGGGAGTGCGAGCTCTGGTATAGACTATGATACTACGAGTGGCCCTTGGTAGCACTGAGGAGTCTTTGGGATTATCTTCATAAGTCCTGACAAGTGTACCATCCATAAAACAATATAATGAAGTGGCATGCCCTTGTGCAGGTAGATGCACTGAAAGTCTGGCACCACCCGGATGATTCTGAGAGTGAAATCAGAAAAGTGAGTCTGTCCGGGTTGAGCAGGTCTAGGGTTATCCTTTGAGCATGGACCCTTAGGGACCCAATACTGAAAATGGAACTATTACTGCAACAACTCAAATAAGAAAAACATAAAGGACAAGATAAAAGCAAGTAAAAGAGTGGGGCACCTACCCAACCAAGAGTGGATTGCACATGCCAATTCAGGCAATGGAGGAAGAAGACACCTCTAATAAAGACCAATTACTTCTTGATTGTGTTCATAAAATGTTATGAGATACATGTTACACACCACTTTGTGGGTGATATCCCTGGGAGAAAGTTTTCTCCATCATGTACCTCAGCCGGCAGCCAGCAACCCCTTGCAGCTTCCTACTAGCTCGTTGTGCCATTTCTCTGCCACCTGAGCCAGCCATGTGGTCCCTTACCCACCTGTAATGATCGTATGTTTGAAGGTGGGCTTCCCGAATCTAAAGGTATCTGTTGTCATTTGGTAATTGAGTATTGGGTTTACTTATCATGGATACTTTTGGGTATGGATTGATGGGGGGATTTGGTGGAAAGGGTGGGCTTAGTTTGTGCTCTTGTCCCCTTGATCTCTTTTGGTTGTCACCCTTCTATCTTAGTCCCGTGGGATCTCCTTTATTGACCATTTGGTTTTAGGGTGGTACTACTTGGAAAACCC
>APFE030926126.1:0-12189 GCA_000404065.3 Pinus taeda | reverse complement strand
ACTTTAGAATTATAAGTGACTCACTTTTATAATGGGTGAGAACACTTTTACATAAAGTAACTTTAAAACATAAGTTACATGTGCTTTTTGAAAAAGTAACTCAACAAAAAGAAAGACTTGAACTTAAGATGTTTATTCTCATAAAGTACTTTGGACCAAGTGAGCTAGTTTAAAAGGTTAGTAATTTTTGGAAAAGAGGAAGGAGAGTTTTTTTTTTTTTGAAGTCACTGAAACTTTGGGGTGCGTGCTTACTTGAAAAAGCCATTTTTGCCTACAAAACAAAAAACCACACAACCCAACATAGACATACAAAAAAAACCAAACTTTATGGCTTCAAGTTAGGTTTCACCGGAACTAAATATTTTCCTCAATGTTTCTGATTTTTCGAGATTACACTAAGGCGCGACGGAAAAGAGCATACGCATGAGACAAATCCTTCCTTTCTGTTTCTGATTTGCCTAGATCGCATAGAGTTGCGGGGCAAAGAGCATACGCAGAAATGAAAGGTATAGATCCTGTAATAAAAAACTGAGTTAAATAAAGCGAAATAAACAAAGAGATAAATAACTAAAATTGCAAATAAAAACTGTATATCTCCAGATCTTAAAAATGACATAGCTAGGGCCACTGGAAACCTTTTCGCATGAAACGAAAGGGTTTCCTCACTGGAACAGATGCTCCTAACACAATAGGGCAGTCCTCTGGGCTCGAAAGTGGTCAAAAACAGTGGATCTAGGAAACGAAAGTCGGATGCAGTTATGTCGACTTTCGATTTGGATCACCAACGAATGTGACCCTCAAATAGCTCCGATACCATGTAGGAATTTACAGGGTAAGTTCCTCAGATAGAACACCAAAGGACACTGCTCACAAACAGATCACAGATCAATACACCAATGTTCTTGATGTGGTTAAAACCCTCAAAGAGGGAAATAGTCCACCGCCTGAGCCAACGCGGCCACTTAGGCAATTTATTAATAAAAGAAATAAAATTGACATAAGCTTCTCTCATAAATGGTCACCCTACAAATGACCCTCCATGCTCTTTAATTAGAGATCATGGACCAATTAGGTGTTAATCCACAAATCAAGTGTCGGTAGTACTGAGGAGAGAATGAACCGTCAGATCACTTCCTGTCTAGAGCATATCGTGACTGTCGTATTGTAAGTTACAAAAATACATAGTAAAGAAACACATTTTACCTAACTCTACACTAGACGAAGTTATACTTAACTATTTCGTATGTGTCGGAATATCCTAACAGAGAAGGTTGTCCACCTGTTAGTGTCAGTATTTGCATACTGCCATCAGTGATAAAAAACCCTCTTTTCATATCATATTAGGGTTCCATTCTGAAATTTGTGTCATTCCGCTAGGTCATCATGCAAAAATTTGGTCATTGAAGGTTGAACTAGGGTTTCCTTTACTCCGTTTAGTAATTTACCCCTTGCTGGCTCATTTCACCTTTCGCTGAAGTATTACTGTTAGTCATGACTTGTCTTCATCATGACAGTCATTTTTATCATAGTCACAACCACTCAAAGTCTCCATTAGGTCTTAGGGTTTCCAAGGTCCACTAAAACACCATCTCCTTCATAAAAGACCAACAAGTGAAGAGTAAGAATAAACAAGATTTTATCAGCAAAATAGTTTGTAATTTGAATATTCAAGCAAAATTGTAATTTTATGGGTTTGATATGTAATAATTCTCATGGTTCCAAGTGTTGTAAGTTCAAAGTTCCATCAGCCAAAAGGAATAGTTTCAAAGTCATCATGTTTCCAAATCCACCAAGAAGATCAAATCAGAAGATCAGGTTTAAAGGTAAATTGTAAAAGACAAGTCAAGTTTGAGAAAGAAAAAGTGGGTCCCAAGACCAATTTTGAAAATTTAAACAAGGTATAAAGGCCATGAAAGACAAGGGAAGGCTCATTTTCACTCTTATTCATCGATATCTCACTCACCTTTACTACATCTACCTCCCTTGACCTTTTCCCATGTCCCTTCCTTTCATTTCCTTCTCCTAGGGTTTTGAGGGCATTTTTCTTGGTTTCATGACCTCCATGGTTAAATCTTCAACAAAACTTGTATCCTGATGCTCTTACGGCTTCCCCTATCCTTAATATACCTTCCTAAACACTTCCTATCACTCTTATCCCTCAAAATCATCATTTTTCTACAAACCCTTGCCTATTGCTACGCTTTTGACACTTTTCTAGACTAGGCCTGTGTTTTTCTCTTTTGGACTCCTTCCCCTCACTCAATCCTTGAAATTCTAGTTTCCCTTACTTCCTAACACCCCTCCCTACCTCCCAAAATTTTCCTAAGAATTTAGAAGCCCCCTATTCCCTTTATTTCCCCTCATTTCTATAAATTTCCCAAATCCCCTATTTTTCCTACACTAAACCCTAATTTCCTCTCCCATTGAGCTAGGGTTTGCTATGGAATCAGAGACATCTGAGTAGAGAAGGCATAAGGGAGGTCATATAAGCAAGTATGAGGCCACTCCAACTCATAAACATCATGTCTCCATCATTTTTCAAAAAAGTCAGTCCAAGGGACAAAATCATTTGCCATACATAGGTCCAGTTTTTCTTCAAAGTATGTTTCCAACCAAACAGGGATGAATTTTACATAACTGAGAGAGGTTTTTGTCCATCATAGGCCAAGTAACAAAACCTCCTTCATTTTTTACACAAGTGTTATGGTTTTGGAGAAATGTAAAACATACAAGTGCTACAAGAGGTTTTCTGCACTTCTGGAGTGACCTTGGGAAAATAATTTTTTTTTTCTAGCTAGAGTGTCCAAATGACTTTCTTGATGAGTCAAATGATAACTAGACAGAAAGAGCTTTCCAATGAGCTATCATGAGCTCAATTTGGAGTTGAGGAAGGCCTCAAAAAGTTATGTTCAAGAGCACACTTCATTTTTGCACCCTCATTCTTCACTTTTTGACTAGTTTTGGGAGAATTGATTTTTGAGGGGCTATACTTGATCATTTGTAGTGCTTGATAGGTCCATTGTGTAGCCAAGAGAGAGATCTTTCGAACGAGCTATCATGAGCTCAATTTGGATTTCTGGAAGGCACTCAAAATCAAGTTGCAACATGGAGGGCGCGCCTGGCAAAGAGATGGCGTGCCCGACACAAAAAATGGCGCCTTGAGCATTCTTGGGAGAAACTCGTTTTGAGGGGTCAATTCAAGTCCATTTTGGAAACTAAAGGTAGATCTGGAAACTAGACATGACAGGCTTTCCAATGAGCTATCCTAAGCTCAATTTGGACATCGGGAAGGCACTCAAAGCTTGGCTACAACATGGATGGCGCGCCTGGCAAAGAGATGGTGCGCCTAGCACAGAAATGGCGCGTTTGACTAGTTGTATGATATTTTTCAGTTTTCATTGCAGATTTGATTTTCATTTTGGGAATTCAAGTTTTTACTTATGTAATTGATGATGTAAATGTAATCATGGTGTTTTTAATATTACCTAGGATAAATACATTAGGTAAATGGACTTAATGAGGTGTAATGAATCAGTTTCATTGTAATTAGGGATGAGTCACTTTGACCACCCTATACTCTAGCTATCAGTTCAGATTTTGGTGGAACTGCTCCTCCACTCATGGATTCAACCCTTGAGGCCGGGAGGAGTTTGTTTGAGGCCTATATCTTGTATTTTCCAGTGTTTTCAAAGCTTGGAATGAGTTGGATGTTTGGCTTTTGATCAAGAGATACTATTGTATTAGAATTTGGCCAGTTTTAATGGATGAGTTGCAGCTATTTCCTTGGGATACTTGTAGTATGAACATTTAGCATTGTTTCTTCTATTGTATCAGAATTTGGCCAGTTTTAATAGATGATTGCAGCTATTTCCTAGGGATACTTGTGGTATGAACATTTAGCATTGTTTCTTCTATTGTCTCATATGTTTGAATGTGTTGTTTATTCTAGCAATCATTTCATGTCTATTTTGTGATAGTTTTCAAGTTGATGAACAGAATTCATGAGTTTTCATGCTCTGTTTTGGGGAAACTTTCATATTCTGTAAACAATTTCTTCAGTTTAGGAAAAATTCATGTGTTTTCATGCTTTTCCTAGCTCCTCATCAGTCTAATTCATCCCACACAAATACCCTTAAGTGTTAGGTTTTCTGCGTACGCTGCCCCTTGAATGTCTGCAATCATATCTCATTTGCGTTGACCTAATCCTCATCCAACAACCCAATATCAAACAACAAAACCCTTTGCACTTTATAACTAACCTAAAACCCTAATCCATCTAGCGCTCTTGGCTGTGATTCTTTGGAGAGAGCCCTCTCCGGCCTGGTAGGGCTAGATACCAAGTCAAAAGGTTGGTCTGTGGTTACCTTAGCTGGACTCTTCCTCAGCCTTGGAGATCCGGAGGAGTGATAATACCACCAAGATGTCCTTATTGTTCATGGGATCTCTCAATGGTTCTAAAGTCATGGCTGCATAATCATGAACCTAGGAGCATCTCATCTATTGAAGAGTTTGTTGATGACTTTCTTAGGCATTTTCAAGTACACCGTGCATTAAGCATCTAAGAGGAAGCCTTCATTGTGCATCATCAAGACATTAAGAATCTAGGTAATGAGCAACAAGAAGACAAGTCCTCGTTGGGTCCACATGATGAAAATAATGATTTTGAGGACACGTGTCGGGAAGGATGAATTTATGGAAAGTAAAATTGAGACCAACCATACCTTTCTCAAGGATATTACTCTTGTTGAATCCTCTTTCGAAAATCTTGAGAGAGATGACCCCATTGACTCCTTAAAAGATGACATTGAGGATTATTTTCACATTGAAAAGGAGAAATGGGAGATTGTTGGTCCTCAATTTGATTGTGCTCCCATTTATGATACCGACAGGGAGGATGAGGATGAGATTGGTCTTCCCTTTCCCTCAAGCACTATTTATGATGTCATACCCATTGATACCCTTGGGAAGGAGAATCTTTATTTTCCTTTGCATAAAGAGGGGCAGTTGGAAGTAATCAATTTTCCTTTTAGGAGAGACCCAATCTTTGATACCAAGGAGATTGATAAGGCTCCCACTTCTCTCGAGTATGATTCTATGTTCAAATCACTGCCTTTAGATTATGATTTTGGGAAAGCGCAACCTGTTGAATACAATACTTCTTTCTCCCTTTTTCCTATTGGTCATCATCTTGAGTCCTCATCAAGTGATTCCTTCACCCTTGGTCATATGATCTCAAGTAAATGTGAACCTTTTCCCCCTCCTGACTATAGTGTCAAGGAAAATCGCTTCATTGATTATACATTTCCTCTTTGGATGCGCCCTCAAGGTTTTGATCACTCCATGGTCTCCCCTCTCCAGTGTAATTATCATGTGCAACCTACTTCTCCATCTCACCGACTTCCCTTTCCTACCCATCATAACCCGATGAAGGCCATAAGCCATGATGTAAATAATAAGGACAATGGTGTAAGCGATATGCTAGGGGCTTCCATCCATCAAAAGTTTATGAGCTTGGTTGTCGACATCTATATATTTTGGTTACAAGAGAAGATCTCAGGGACTATGTTGTCGCTCCCAGAGACAACCTCAGATTGCTTACAAGACCAGTGCTTGGGCACATCTAGATTCTGTGGGAGTTGTCTTTCGAGTGACTTTTTGGACTTTCCGGTGCCGGAATCCATCAGAAATATTTGAGCTCAAACCTTGATTTGTGTTATTTAAATTGGTTTTTTGACTATATATATGGATTCAGCACCCTGAAAAACCTCTAGGGAACTTCTATTGTGCAGGAGTTACCCATCAAACTTGTGATTTCAATAAATTCCCGCTGGATTTTAGAGAAATTACACCGTAAAAACTCACCGAAAAAGCTTTCAAAAAGTTGCATTTACAGATAACTCAGATTTTGTGTGTCTCATATGATTGTCTAGAAATGGAGACATCACACACAAACACACACACACATATATATATATTGGGTTGGTTCATTCATCCAAAGGTATAATTCACATGTTTCTAGTACTTCTTTACATATGCAGTTCACTGAAATATGTGCATAAAATAGTGGAGGCCAAGTAGTTCAAGGACTTACAATTTAATAAGCTTTTGTAGAGAAAATGAGAGAGGAGAAGGAGAAAGAGCAACTCATCACATAGAGCTTAGAGCATCAAGAATTCTACACTTAAGACATAGAGCTTGAGGCATTAAGAATTTCTACACTAATTTGAGTTACAAGTAGATATAATGTACCAAAGAGAGACAATGTGCTATGATTCATGGAGCACAACTTATAAAGTTATAATTTCAATAATCCATACAGGCACATGCATTAACAATGTCTATACAAATGAATCTGTGAAGAAGTTACAGGACCGTGCATTAACATATCGATACAAATGAATCTTTGAGGAAGCTTGAAATATTTCTAGCAGCTATGATTACATGAATTCAGAGAAGAAACATGAACATAATGGGTTTTAACAGAGGGATAACACTCTGTATTATTCGAAGGGGAATCACCACCATTTCCTTGATATTTTGAAAGATCTGTATTATAAAGTCATACAGTCTGAAAATAACATGTAGCATTTTCTTTAGGATTTCTGAACCTTTGTAAAGTGTCGCTTCCCCCTATTTATCTAGAGGGGGGAGCGTTGAACATTCATTACATCAAAATATCTCCGACCGCATCTCAGCTGACACGTTGACTCGCTGTCTCGACCAGGGATGACTCTGTGGCCCAAAAGCATTGCAAAATATTAATTGCCTCATTAAAGGGCGATACCTTACAGGATAACAAATCAGTCAATCAATCATATGAACAATGTTAACAAAATATCTTCATGCCCATCCCTGTGATCGCTTTTGCTTCAGCCTTCAGGGTGTAGTTTGCTCACGGTATGGCCTCCTGTGTTGCTCAGTGGACTCCCGTCAATTCTACCTTTACTGCTTGAACCATTCATCCTTCAAAGTTGGGAGTGGGCACTATCAGTTTCATGCCGTAGTACTGAAGCAGAGGCAATGTTTTAAAACTCCGACTCCGACTTCGACTCGGCCGAGGGTCGACTCCGACTCCGACTCCGACTCGGTATCGACTTGGCCGACTCGATTTCAATGACTTGGTCGTGCTAAAAAATACATTAAATATTTATTTTTTATAAAAACACATAATTTTAAAGATTTTCATTCATGTTTCCAAACGCACAGCATTAGAATATAGATAGAAGACAACATATGATCAAAGTAGGCTCATGAATATATCCATTATATCAAAATGGCACCCAGTGCACTATCCAATACATACACGATGATGATATAGAGATCAAAACAAAAACACATAACCAAGGAGGCTGTAAATGGCCTCTACAACAAAATTTTGTGACCAGTACTACTGGCTACTGCTAGAGTTACCAACATCATCTGGCTCAGTGTTACTTGGGAGCGGGAGCGAAAGTGGGGAGCGAGAGCGAAAACGGGAGCGAGAGCGACATTTTCAGAAACTCCTGGTTTGGGAGCGAATCCCAGAGGAGTTCGACTACCAATGTCACTAACATCAAGGTACATAAAGGGATTGGTGCTCTTGATTAAATACGAGTTCCATACCTTAATACATGACAAAATTCAATGGAAACATTGCAATCCTCCAATCCTGAAAAACTAATAAGTCTGCTGGATTTTGAATGAAATCTAAAATTCTACTTTCTCCATATGAAATCCAATGAGGTCGGAACCACTCTCAAACATCCCGAGTCATTTCATGGTAATGTTAAAAATTTAAGTAAAAGGATGAAAATGAAGATTAAGGAGAATGTCACTTTTACTTTAAGAATTTAACATTACCATGAAATTTGAATAACATATCAATACTAGGAGAGGGGAATGGACCCCAAATAACATTTAACTAATTTAGAAAACACTTTGGAGTCCAAACCAATTAGCAAACACTTAAAAATTTGATTAAAAAAATGACAAATTGCTGTTTTGATGGGGTTACGAGCCGCAGGTTATGACTCGGCCGAGTCAATACAGAAACGACCGAGTTGGCCAAGTCATGGCTGACTCGGCTTCTCGAACCGTTTCCTCCACCGAGTCACAATTCTGGGCATTGAAACAGAGCAACTCGGCCGTTTCCGTTTCGAATCGGCCGAATTTTAAAACTATGAGCAGAGGACCCCTAGGCAATACTTCGTCTTCCCCCTGTAGGGGGGCACCATGCTGGATCATCAAGTCTTCCCAAGCTACCAAGTCCTTGTTTATTTCTGTCAATGTCGACCCTGGTTTCGTGTCACAGGGCCTTTCTGGATCAGCCCATGTTGGGTTTTAATGCTCCATCTTCCTTATTAAATGCCACAGCTTTCGACCCACCGTGCCTTTAAAGTTATGCGATCCCTGGTCGCAGGGGTTCTCATATCAGGATTTTTTATTGAAAAGCCTTTACAGGACGGGGCCTTTAGATCCACTCCAACCCCTTTTGCTTCATGTGACCGGGGCTATGACCAAGTGCTTAGTCCTCGGGCGCCAGGGCTTTTGGACTTCCCTATGGGGGTCCTTTTTCTTTGTTACGTGGAATACCGCATACTGACAATTTGGAACACTTTACCTCTGGCATCTCCCCTTGACTTGTGATCGCCGATCTGTGGGATTGGGCTCACCCAGGATATCGCAATCGCAATGTGGGAGAGAGTGTGGGGATGAGTAGTTTTCGAAGGGGGGCATGAGCGGTAAGTGGTAGGTGGAGGGGGTGTGAAATGATATGAGAGGGACACATAGAGGACGGGCCTGGCGGGGAAACCGCTTTTACAGATCCCCCTTCGCTAACAAAAGGAAACATGGCGGGGGGGCTGAAAAGGCCTGGGAGTCGTCAATCTGGGTGGAGTCAATCTGGGTCGTCTAGAGATGGGGGGGGTTGAATGAGCATGCGGCCTTTGAAAGGGACGAGCTTGACAGCCTTTTAACTCCAGTGTATAAAATACACGTCTGGGGAGTTCCCGCATATCACAATCGCAAGCCGGGAGGGACTTCTATGGAGGAGGAACCTTTGCTTTGTGCGATCGTCGATTGCCGATCTGTGGGATTGATGATTTCATTAGTGCCACGTGGCACTTTCAGAGCGGTGACATGTGTCACCTAGATATGCCCCCATAGGACCCTTGAAAATGCCAAATCTGCATGCCATGTGTCCTCCGTACTGCCACGTCATGTTGACGCGAGCTACCATGTGTGTTCATTTGGACCAATGGTATTCCGCTACGTGGCCCCCTTGGAGGAGAGAGAAAAGGCCAGCCTTCCTCTGGTTTTGCAATTGATTTCCTTTGTAAAATGGTATCAGCCCTCCACCACTGTTTTAACACTGTCGGCATATTCACCCGCAATTCCTTAAGAATGGTTTGTTGGACCCACTGATCTCCGATTTGTCGATATCGGAGCTTTGCCCCTTTGTACTGCATTTTGAAATCCCGCCGATCACCGATATGCCGTGCCTTTGATCTTTGGCTTTTGCTATTGCTGATATCGACGATCGCTCAATTATAGGTTTGTTGTGTCCTCGCCCGCCGCTGCTATTAGGCAACTGCGATTGCAATTTGCAATCTGCTCCTAGACCTCTGATAAGCTCTTCCCCTTCATTTCAGAGGCAACAAAGCCCCTGAACTTCAACAAGCCATATCTTCTGATCCAGAAGTCCATTTTCGGACTTCCATATATTGTTGGAAAGCTCGTTTCGAGAACTATGCAATGGAGAGGGTCCGATTTGGCTTTGAGTGCTTCTGTGGCCTGAAAGATGGATTCAAACTTCACTGCTCTTTGGCAACTTTGGTCAACTAAAAACTCAATATGCAGTGAGTGACAACATTGGCTCCAACTGGGGACAGTGCCTTGTTGGCAAGGTGCTGAGAACCTGTAGACCAGTAGCCTTCCTTCCATTTGGCATGGAGTTATTTCTAAACAAACGATAATTCTGTAAAAGTGGACATTTCAACATAAAATGGAAATTTCATATAACAATTACAATACACACATTGGTATTTACAATGAGTGCAAAACAACTACCTCTAGTTTTGGAAATAGAGTTTGAGGAACTGACCATTTACCGGTAGTTCCAGAGATTCACTGTCTAGATTTTCAAGCATATATGTGTTATTTCCTCTTTCTTTTGCAACCTTGAAAGGGCCAAACCATAGTGGATCGAATTTTCCGTGTTTGCCTTTGTCTTCCCGTTGGACGTCCTAGTGGAGAACTAAATCTCCTGGTTGAAGAGGTCAATCCTTGGCCTTCTTGTCAAATAGGGATTTCATCTTTTGTTGGTAATTTGACAATTTGGCCGCCACCTGTTCTCGATTTTCATGAAGCTCGACCAGCTGATTTATCCTTTGTGTTAAGGCAATTGGCTCTTCCTCTGCTTCTTGTAGTGACTTCGCCACCGACATCGCTAATTGGATTGGGAAGACTGAAACCTTACCATACACTAGTTCAAAAGGCGATTTCCTCGTGGATCGTTTAGGAGTTACTTGATTGGCCCATAGGGCAAACTTCAGTTGGGAGTCCCAGTTCCTTTGATTCTCGACGATGGTCTTCTTCAGCACCCTCACCACAGTTTTGTTTGAGGACTCAGCCAAGCCATTACCTTAGGGATAGTATGTAGTGGAGTGCCCAATGATGATATTGAATTTCTGGCAAAAGCTAATGAATTTGGCAGATTTGAAGACTTGAGCATTATCAGTGATAATTTTGATAGGACAACCAAAGCGAGACAATATGTTCTCCTCGATAAATTTGATTACCATTGAGTCAGTAGCGTTTCTAGCTGGGATGGCCTCTACCCACTTGGTGAAATAATTTGTTGCCATCAATATCCACTTGTGTTGTTTATTTCTCCTATGAAATCTAGTCCCCACTGTCTGAAAGGTTCTTCCACATGCACTGGAATTAGGGGGAGAGGAGAAAGTTTTTGCCTCTCAGCAAACATTTGGCACTTCTAGCACGACCTGACCTGGGAATGAACATTTCCCAATAGTGTAGGCCAGTAGAATCTCGCCTTGAAGATTTTATGTGCTGTGGTCTTCCAGCTGTAGTGACCTCCACAAACTCCTCCGTGAAAATCCTCAATCACTTTATGGGTTTCCCCCTCTACTAAACATAACAACAATACTCCCATTGGTTCCTTCCAGTAGAGTAGACCATTGGATATGATATATTTTTGCACTTGCAATCTCAGAGTTCGGTATTTGGATTTATCCAGCCCTAGCGGGCACCTCAGGAATAAGAGATAATGAACGATGTTCTTATACCAAGGTGACCCCTCATATTTAGCATAGATTTTTTGCTCAGATGTTTTAATCCCGTTTTGATGATCCTCTGGTCTACCTTTCTCTATTATCAGGTTTATCCCTAAAGCTTGGCAATTTGATTCGGATAAAACCTTGGCCAACTCGTGGCCTTTTATGAGCTTGGTAGGCTTTATGTCTAGCTCATATTCTTGTATTTTTGCTATCCACCTACCCCTTTTTCCTTCACTGTCTCCTTGCACCAGGATGTCCTTGACTGTTGTCGTTGGGACAAATGCTGTGATTTTCGATTGTAGCACATACATACGAAATGCCTTCAAATCCTTGACTAGTGCATAGGCTTGTTTCTCCAAGATGCTATATTTCAGCTCAACATCCCTTAGGACTTGGCTGAAGAAGG
This sequence comes from Pinus taeda, assembly GCA_000404065.3. Classification (NCBI taxonomy): domain Eukaryota; kingdom Viridiplantae; phylum Streptophyta; class Pinopsida; order Pinales; family Pinaceae; genus Pinus; species Pinus taeda. The sequence goes on along the minus strand of APFE030926126.1, from coordinate 507 downwards.
CGATGGGCTGTTCATAACCATCTTTATTTTTCTGTACCAACGCTGCGGCAATAGTATGTGGAGAAGCGAAAGAAAAGATATAGAAAGGCACTGAATAGTCAGGGTTGACTAGTACTGGGGCTTCACCTAAAGCTTCTTTAATTCTAATGAAAGAATCTCGGGGGCCAGGGCTCCACTTGACTTCATTTTCCTTCTTAAGCATGTTCGTAATACCCTTGACTATTTTTGCATAGTTGGGTATGAACCTCCTCAAGCAATTTATTCTCCCCAAAAAGGCTTGGACCTCTTTCTTATTCCTGGGCAGAGGAATATGACTGATGGCTTTGACTCGTTTAGGATTGATCTTCACACCTTCCTGCGCTACTATGTTTCCTAGTAGCTTCCCCTCACTCAAGGAGAACTGATATTTCTTAGGATTCAAAGAAAAACCATACCTCTTGCATTTTTCAAAGGTGAGCTTCAAGTGGAGGATGTGCTCTTCATCAATCTTAGAAAAGACTGTGATAT
>APFE030926124.1:0-16241 GCA_000404065.3 Pinus taeda | reverse complement strand
ATTAGCTTTAATGAGTGCTTTGGCCTCTACCCATTTAGTCATATAATCCGTGCATACTAATATGTATACTCTTTGATTAGATGGAGGATTAATGGGACCTACAAAGTCTAATGCCCATTTCTCAAAAGGTTCAAGGGTTACCTGGGGATTGAGTGGCATTTCATCTCTATGGTTAGGCTGGCCCATTCTTTGACAGCTGTCACATGCCTTCACATACTTTCTGGCATCTTTGAAAAGTGATGGCCAGTAATATCCCATTCTAAGTACCTTGTGTGCTGTTCTTTTGTCTGCAAAGTGTCCTCCACAAGGGTCATCATGACAAGCTTTTAGTACATCATAGATCTCGTCTTCCCCAACACATCTCCGGATTTCCTGATCTATCCCTGTGTGAAACAGACATCCGCTTATCCAGCTATACCTAGCGCTTTGCTGAATGATTTTCCTTTTTTCTCTGTGCGAGGTGTGATGGTAATTTTCCTGCAACTAAGTAGTTAGCAATATCTGCATACCAAGGTGAGTGGGCAGAAACTGCAAATAGATATTCATCGGGAAAAGAATCATCTACTGGAATATTTTCATTAGTTTTTAACCGAGAAAGAAAGTCAGCAACTACATTTTCTTTTCCTGGTCTATCTACAATTGTGATATCGAATTCCTACAATAACAGTAGCCATCTAGTAACTCGAGCATTTGTAACAGCTTTATTCATTAAATATTTAATGGTCGAGTGGTCAGTATGCACAAAAGTAGTATAACCAGTGATGTAGTGCCTAAATTTGTTGATAGCATAAATAACTGCTAGAAATTCTTTCTCAATGACCGTATAATTAAGTTCTGCGGGAGTCATGTTTTTACTAATGAAGTAAATGGCATAGGGAAGACCATTTTCTTCCTGTCCCTGGACAACTCCTATGGCATTGTCTGAAGCATCAGAGGATATGTGAAAGGGAAGTGCCCAATCAAGTCCTCTTAAAATGGGAGCTATGGACAACTGATGTTTAAGCTGATCAAATGCTTTTTCACAATCATCAGTCCACTTAAATTCAGTGCTTTTTGTTAATAATACAAACAGAGGGGAAGCTATCTTAGAGAAATCTTTGATAAATCTTTTGTAGTACCCTGCATGTCCTAAGAAGCTTCTTACTTCTATCTGGGTTTTGGGAATAGGGAGGGTCAGAATCACTTGTATTTTTGCAGGATCGACTTGAATTCCTAATAATGAAACATAATGGCCTAATACGATGCCTTCATTCATCATCATGTGGCATTTCTCAGTACTTAAGGCGAGGTGTGCTTCAATACACCGCTTGAGTACTTTTTCAAGATTCTGCAAAGCATCTTCAAAGGTAGTTCCATAAGGAGTGAAGTCGTCCATAAAAATCTCTAGAGAATCATTTACCATATTAGAAAAGATGCCTATGACCGCTCTCTGAAATGTTGCTGGTGCATTACATAGACCAAATGGGAGAACCTTATAAGCAAAGGTCCCCCAAGGGGTAGTAAAAGTGGTTTTATCCTGGTCCTGGGGTGCAATCCTTATCTAATTATAACCGCTAAATCCGTCCAAAAAGGAAAAGAACTTTTTACCAACTAAGTTATCTAATACCTGATCAATGAATGGTAACGGGAAATGGTCTTTTTGGGTGGCCTTATTTAGGGCTCTATAGTCTACGCATACTCGCCATTTCCCATTTTTCTTGGGTACTATTACTAGCAGAGAAACCCATTCACTATCAGATATGGGGTATATAAATCTTGCATTTAACAGCTTTTGAAGCTCTTCTTTTACTATTTCTCTTAGATTGGGATTCATCTTTCCTTGGGGTTGACAAACTGGACGGGATCCTTCTTTAATATAAATCCGGTGAGTAGATAGCTCAGGGGAAATCCCTTTCATGTCTGTGTAATCCCACGCGAATGCCTCCTTATTTTCTTTAAGTAGCTTCATTAATTGCTGCTTTTGATCATCTGTTAGGTTGGGATTTATATTTAATGTTTTTCCTGGTTCGATTTCTATTGTCATACTTTTGGAAGGACTACCGGCTAATATCTGAGATGAATTTTCAGTTTCGAGATTGTTCTGGGATTCTGATTCTAGGATTGTAGTGAGGTGATTATGTATCTTTGAGCTAACCGAAGAAGGTTCAGAAATGAAGTTGCTGATTAATTCATCCTCAGTTGAGTTCTTGAGAGTTAAGGCTTGTCTGATTGTTAAAATAGGTTTGGTTTCTTCATCCTCATAGTCTACTCATATTGAATTATCGCTACTAATCATGGGTGTGGCATGGGGGTAAAGAGTCAAGTGTTTAGTTTCTTGGCCATTGGATATTGTCATTGATCCAAATCTACAGCTGATGAAAGCATCTGCTGTAGCTAACCATGGTCTTCCTAGAATTAGTGGATGACCCCCCAACTTTTTTTTAGTTTGTAACACCACAAAGTCGGTTGGGTAATTCCAAGATTCTACAGAGATTACCAAGTCTTCGATTACTCCTTCAGGTTTGATTGTAGAGCGATCGGCCAGCTCTAAAATAGTTGGATTTTCCCTGATCAAATGTTTCAACTGCAGTAATTGTGCTGTTTCGAGTGTCATAATATTTATTGCAGCACCTAGATCCACTAAAACTTTAGAGACAAAGGTCTTGCCGACCTGAACTGTTACTGTAGGGTGACCAGGGTCACCATATTTCACAGGAGGGTCTTTTTCTGTCATTAGAGCAGTCAGTTCTCCCATCACATGAACTGTGAGGGGTTCCTTGGCTTTTCTTCCAGGTTTCCTGACACAAATATCTCTAACAGTTCTGGTGTAGATAGGGACATCTCTTAGTGCTAGTAATAATGGAATTTTAACATATAAATTCTGCAGTTCTCCTAAAAGATTAAAGGTTGGTGGCTCAAACGTTTTACTCAGAGTCAATATTTCGGGGAAGGGTGGTTCAGTTGTTTGGACAGTCTTGTTAGTGGTTGATTCAAGAATTTCGGTATCTTTATTGGATGACTTTCCTTTCCTAGTTTCTTCTTTTTCAGAATCAGTAATTTCATCTATGATGGGTTCAACTACTCTTCCAGAACGTAAATGGATGTCATTACATTGCATGGGAAGGGCAGGTTAACTTTGAATGTCAATTACCTGCAAGGCTTTATTATTGTTTGGGTTAGGGTTAGGTTGCACAGGAAGTTGGGGTCTCATTGCTTGGTTATTCTGGGAAGTATTGGGTGGTAAGGAAAGAGATTGTTGTTGCTGAGGAAATGGTATTTGTTTGGCTGCCCAATTTGGGTTCCATTGATTGAAGTATGGTTGTTGTGGGGCCCAAGGATTCCACGTAGCAGGATCAGGAAAAGGGAGATTAGGTTGTTGCATAAGTGGAAAATTCATTGCATTAAAGGGTGGGTACTGCATTTGGTTCATGGGTGGGTAATTCGTTTGAAAAGGAGTATTATTATTCCAACGACTAAATGTTGTGTTAGAGTTCATACCTTGTCTTTGTGGCCATTGCCTTCTCTATGTCATCAGGTACACTGCTTCAGCCTCTTCTTCGGTTGTCTGCAATGCTGCTTTGATTCCAGGCAGAGAGGGGCATTGTTGGCTTTCATGGTCCATTTCACAAATCATGCAAACAAGTGTCTTATCCAGTGGGCATTCCCTGAGTGGGTGTTTGCCTCTGTATTTAGAACAAGAAATAGCTAAAGCAGCTTCTGCTTCCGCCTGTTTCTTCTTAACCTGCAGAGCATCGATTTGTGAAGCAAAAGAACTTAACATTTCGGTTTTAAATTCTTCTAATAAATTACCTATTTCAGCTCTTGTTGCTCCTCCACTGGCTGACTTATGAACTCTTGAATACACATTATCTCTGCTCTTTGATCTGTTCCCTGCTCCTCTTGAGCACCTCATGCAGAGATTGACAATTTTTTCAAATGGTTCCTTGGAGATGTCCCCTTTTCCCAACATGTTCAACATGTCCAAGTAGTCATCTCTAACCCCCTTCAAAAATATGGTCTTCAGAATGTCTTTACTCATATTGGGGTGATCAGACCTCTGCGGATTATACTGCAGCCTTTCCACAAAATCTTCTAAGCTCTCATCCTCCTTCTGCACCATCTTAAACAACTCTTCCTTCCTTTCTCTTGTTCGGCAGTAATCTTGGTATTTGGCCAAGAATCCTTCTTTCATCTGGTCCCAGGTGGAGATTGCCTGAGCTCCTAAGCTCATGAACCATCTCAACGCATTCCCTTTTAATGTTGCTGGAAACAGTTTTAGTTTCTGATTAGGGTTCATATAATCATAACTTCTACATAATATATCGAATTCAAAGAGGAATTCATCTGGGTCTTCAGAGGATAACCCATGGAAATTGGGTAGCGCTGAAAGGGGAATGTTCTTCATGGGAGTCGTTCCTCTTGGCAGGTCCCCAATAGGGAATTCCAGGGTAGAGAGTGAGTTCTCCCCCCTTCCTTCTGTTCTGTTATCCTCCATTGGTCTTTCTCCTGAGTCACTTACTTTATCTTCTCTATCTTCAGGTTCTTCAGGTTCTTGTACCAGTTCCTCAGTGTGTTCGGATACTTCCAGCTTCCTTTCAGGCCCCAATACTTCCTCCGTCTGTCGATCCGTTTGTGAGGAGTACTGGATTTGAGGTCTCCGGGAACTCGTTCTCTGCGATGTTTCAGCCTTTGAGATGATTTCGTCAATGAAAGTCTTTCTTCTTCCCTTACCACCTGTGAAATTAGGTTTCTTGTGTCCTCTCATGCACCTGTTATTTTCACAAAGAAATCATTAATGCATTTAGAAATCTTTAGTTGCCTTCCCCGGCAACGGCGCCAAAATGTTGGCTAGTTGAATTGTTTATTAATTAAACAATCAAGTACCACATTAATTGTCAACCTGGGAAAGTCTTTTTATTCCAAAGGCCACTGCGTACTGTTTGTACTTAAATTCTGAAAGCATCGAAAGCTGTAGTATACTTAGTTCTTGTACTAGGTTATCACAGTGATGATAAAATAAAAGGAATTGATTAAAATTACAGATCTAAGAAACAAAGAGATAGATGCTTTGTTGGCAGAGGATCAGGACCCTATCCTCCAGGTGAGGACGTTCAGCACCTGCCCCTGGAATCAGATTCCTAACACACACTGCACTCAGATTCACCGGTGAAACACGCTTGCATAACTTCAAATAACTTAATAAAATAGAGTGCTAGCAAAACAGAATTGCAAGAGGTAATGCTACAGAATCCAAACAGAGTATCTGCAAAAAGAAACTATCACACACTTACACACTTGACAATAAAGTAAATGGGCGAATCTTGTGAGGAAGGTGGGCCCAGTCCCTCTCACAAGATTCCCCAGAACACGGAGGATAGCTTAAATAATCAAAACGTTCTTCTATTCATCTGTCAAAAATTCGAGTACAGTAAAGTTCAGATTTGCTGATATTCTTACAAAATGCTCTTCCAGACTCCCCTTGACTAATGTAGATGACTCCTCTTTATAGAGGAGACATCTATTACAATAGATTGTTACGGTTCAATTGGTTGACCCGTTTAATCAAAAATAAGAATTACATAGATGCTTTTGCAACAATATGATGATATATTCTTTGTTTAGGTTCTGGCTGTTACACAGCTGGTAACTGTCTTTGACCGTCTTCCTTCGGATACGCACATTCCTCTCGCCGATTCCCTGTGCTATTATGGTTCTGAGTCCGGGTAACTGTGTTCTACTTGCTTTGGACAATTGCTTGGTTCAGCCACGTCAGCGTTCCTCAGATAGTTGCCGTTTTTATTCCCAGCTGATGCAAAATACCCGCTTTAGATGATTTCTGTTGCTGGCTATATCAACTGCGTAGTTGCTGCTTCTGGGGTTGCAACAACTGCGTAGTTGTTGTTTCTGGTGTTACAGAACCTATAGGTTATAATTCCTGCGGGCTTAAGACAATTACTTAGCAATTTAGTCAGCTTTCCCAAGATAAATACAAAGGTACTTACGAATATCCAGTGAACAATTAAAAATATAGATATGCGGGAAGTTACTCCATACCTTGGGGTGATCAAGTCATTGTGTGATCAAAGCTTATAACTTATGACTGAAAAGGATAATATTATAATGGAAATATAAGGTCAAAATTGGTCAATTCTGGGTCCTAACAACATATTCCCGTTATAAACCTTTTACAAAGGAAAATAACCACCAAACATACCTTTCTGCCTCGGTATGGCCTCTACAGAGATCCCGAGGTTATCTTTATCGCAATCGCTATCAGCTCTTCCATGGTTCATGCATACGTATATGCCTCACTCCCCCTCTGACTCCGATATGCAACTATCAGAATCGTTAACACCACTTTTTTACATTCAATGACTCGGCCACAACTCTTTCACAAATACATGGAAATACATTGAAATCCCTCTTCGAACACATATAGAGGATTTTAAATGTTATACATTCGCCAGCATAACTCCATCGGGTCTGCACTGTCCAACCATTCTACAGTGTTTTTCCAATTGCCCCGACCTCCGATCATCGACTTATCACTATTGGTGTTCCACCACATCTATACTATCCCTTCACTAATCTAATATGCGATTAGCGATTATATTTGTACCATCGATCTGAATCTCGATCCGACGATCCACACTTAATTGCATGATCGTGATCGCTATAATTCAAAGGCCCATCCCGATGTCTCCAAAAGGATTCTTCCAATGCGACTTAATCCTGGTTGTTGATCTTAAATATTCAATAGCTTCTATGAATTGATACTTCACTTCACTGTTCTTCCGCTTCACTTCAATTTTACACCATTTCTTCAAGTTTTTATGGTTTTCGGGTTTTTCAAAGGTCTCTCCTTATGCTCTTTTGCTGCTCAATTCATTCTCGCTTAAGATTAAATTCACATACTCTTTTCATCACTGTCTTCTTGGATCCTTCGAATGGATTCAATGGTCCATTACGATTCTTCCGAATTATTCCTCTCCTCTAAATATTTCTTCAGAACTCCACCTTCTGATTCCGCTACTCAACTTCCTCTGAACTGAAATCCTCTGCAAATTCTTGCTTCACAACTTCTCCAGAGCTTAATCTGATCCTTCACTAGATTCTAAGATCCCTTTATGATTCCTCTGAATCATTTTGCGCCTCTGCATATCCTTCAGAAGTCTACCTGCAACCCTATACAAAAGCTACGAATTCACATGTAATGCATTCATAAATACTCATTTCACACACTAACACAGTCATGAATAAACCTCTATATATATGTATATGTATATGTATAAAAAAATGATTATAATCTAGACTTTTCTATCTCTCACAGGCCTATTATTCAATATTAGTGGCCTCCTTTGAGCTATGCCCGTAGGCTTACATTTATGCCAGTGAGTTTTGTTGAACTTATCCTGGTTCGACTCCTAAATATATTGAAATAACTCCTAAATCTTTTTTCCACTCCTACTTCAATTAATCCCTAAAAGCTCTCCTTAGTTCCTCAAATAATGTAACTGTTCTAAGAGTCCTATTTGACTTCTAGCTCTTGTCATTTATTCACCACTCAGGTTCTCCTTTAATTCAAGAGTATTTAACACTTCCTCTCATTATCTAATTAATTCCTATTCTATGCTCAAAAGCCTAGTATTACATTAATTTATCACTTAGGAATCCAACTTCCTAAAAATACGTGACCCCCTATGTCTACTTAATTACAATGATTTTCTCTTGGGTGAATGCTCTTGCATCATGGAGACACTGAGCTGAATGAAGACCATGGTGACATGACTTAAGTGGTGATGATGATTTTTTCAACGATGGCACATCCAATTGAGTGATGGCAGTGACCGAACATGGAAATCTTGAAGGAGTGGAAATAACCCTAAACACACTAACCAGTGATCCAATTTTTTGAATGGAAGACCTAGTGAAACGACAAAAGCTTGACCTTAAACCCTAATGGATATTCTAAAATAGAATAGTTGATCATTCGTGGAAGGAAAAACTGACTGACACTAAAATTGGGATCACGTTAGCCTTAGGGTATAGGTTGTTTAATCTCCAGCAAGCTCTGGTTTTCTATGTCTTCAGATCCCACATTCATGCTTGGAATATGACAATGAGATGATTGGTTGAAAGAAAGATTTGTCTCAGCCCAATCTATGGTTGTGTGGTACGTGGAAATCCATAACTTTGTTAGATTTTACATAGGTTAATAGGACTATTTTCTTATTGGAATCTAATGGGCTCAGCCCTCGTAACCCTCGTAATCTGTCAATAATTAATATATTGATTAACCTGATAATTACATTCACAAATGCTTTGGATATTTGGTGGTTGATTTGTTTGATTTTGTAATTAATTAAATGGTACAGGTGGTTGGTGTGAGGGTGACACTTGTCCCAGCCTCGAACTTCGTTCACCCGCATGTTGCTGTTACACCCTAAACCCTCGATTCATTTGGAATTTGCGACATTTGTTACTTGTTACTGTGAGGGTTGTTACTTTGTTCATCTGTGGTTCTAATAGTTCTTTAATGGCACTCTATTTGGGCTCGGCCACGGGCTCTACTCTGCCTGGTGGTATGGCAACTATGTTTTTGATTGCTTGCTTGCTGGTTCTCCCATCAATTTCGAACCTCAACGCTGTGGTCATTATTTCATTGGCTATTGTGAAGGGTTTCGTCCATTCCACAAATGGTGTTGATTATCCTCTCAAGGGCACTGTTTCTACTAGTGTTGATTCAGGTTTCTCTGAGTGTGTTTACTATTTTTAATCTTCAGTTCTCTGTATGGTCATTTCTCTGGTTAACTGGTTCTTTTTCTATTGTCTCAGTTTGCGGCCACAAGGTTACCCGGTCCTCATCTATAGCTCGTCAATTTGGCAAGGTAAGCCTTATCTTCTTGATTCAGCTCCTTGTTTTTATTTACTATATTTGCTAAAAGATCTTGCTCCTTCTGAGTAGGGGGTCCTTGGTGGTTTGTGGCTTGTCGAGGTCTTCTACGATTTGGATCCTCCTATGGTAAGTGTGAGCCGGAAAAACCTTTCTCTATTCCTTCTTTTCGATTAGGGTCTTATCCTTCCAGTTTTTTTTACTCCTCTCTACTATGATTGCAGGTGGATGTCAGCACTTTAGTTGCGGGCCTCTGTTCCTGTTGCAGCTTACTAGACCGGATAGAGTCTTTCCATAAAGTTTTGTCTGTTGTCTAGTTTCCAGTCTTTAGTCGAGGGCCTTGGCCTCTCTATCAACCCAGGTTTCAAACCTCGGTCCCTTCGGTTGTAAATTTTTGACACATAGTTGCTCACTCAGTTTGGTTGTCGATTGGGGGTTTTGAACCCAGGTTTCATGATTTAGATTCTTCCGTTACAGTTTTGTATTTTGAGAGGGACAATAAATTTCTCGATATTTTGAATATAAATTATATATAGACTTTGTGAAAGGAAAAAGAGAATGTTTTAGTTATATGGTACCTGGAACTATATGGACTTTTCATGACTGTGTTGTTTTGCTTGCAAATTATCTCTCTACTATCATTCAACTGTAACACAACCTGACTCCTTGTATGCTTTGGAAACTGTATTAATTAGTTGCTCTATTCGTTCGAATTTATTACTGGTTAATCCATCCTTTATACTTTCATAAGGCCTTTGTCGCCTTGCTGGTTATGCGATTTTCGATGTCTGTAAGAAATTAATTTGCCAGTGCTATATTACTGTTTAGGAACACACTCAATTTGTTTTAATCAGGAATAAATGTAACTTCTTGCTAAAAATGGATACAGATGCTTTCAGAGAATAATTGTGTAATTCTATTCTTCTTCTGCTATGATGGAATCCCCCTTACAATGTTTCATTTTTTTCTCTTTGTATGATTTGTTGAACAATTTCTAAAACTCTCAACAGTTACACTTAGTTACTGATGGAAACTGTTTATTTCCGTTTGACTAAATTCTGAAATTAACTTAAAACCATAAATTTAGGAAAAAACATCATAATGAAAATAAAACAGAACTTAGTAATACGTCCTCAATGATATTAACTCAAGAAAATTTAAAAAACTCAAAAACAGTAACCTGTCAACCTGTGAGACTGATCCAGGCGGATATTGGTGGCCACCCGCCAAGTCCACTTGGACCCCCACCATTGTTTCTTTCAGCTTTTCAATTTACTATTTTTAGCAGTTTTTCAGGTCCTAAACTTCCGGAGCCGTTTTGAGACCCTAAACGACGTTTTTTTGGGAAAATTGGGAGCAACATAGGTCCATGGGCCAATGTTGCTCTCCCGAAAGTGGTAATTCTCAGATAGATCTTTCTAACGAGATATTGTATGGGTCAAACGGAGATCGTATGCCAAAGTTACGACCCCGGGAAGCTGATGTACCAATTTACCCAAATGGGGCCCATAGTTTGGTGTTTCATCTTCTAGGGTTAGGGTTTTGGATGTTTAGGGTTTTCCATTGTTTCTCAACAATAAGTAGGCCTTCGAGCCTCATTGTAACACAGTTCAAAGGCATCTAGCCACCACATCTCTTCTCAGAGATAAGCTACCATCACCCTAGTTGTTTATTTCCATTTTCTGTTTGTAAGCATATCTCAGTATTTTAGATTAATGAAATGAAGTATTATTTCCGCTACATATTTTTTTTTATGGTTATCTGTATAATTTGTTGTGTTCCTGTTTAAATCCGGATCAGTGGTATTAGAGCGGTTTGTTTTTTCTTTTTTTTTCTTTGCATGTCCCCAACGAGGTCGGGATATAAGGAGTTAAGGCTTGAACTGTTCGAACCTTTGCAAGACCAGCCTCACAAAACCCGATGGCCTCCCATGGCAGATGAAAAGAAAGATGAGGGAGTAGGAGATCCTATCAAAATATTGCTCGAAGAAGTCCTCGAGTGACAAAGGAATGTGATAATGGACAACTTTGCCCAGATCCTTCAGCGGCTACCTAAGGGTGATGCATCGACTTCCCAGAGCTACTTCGAAAACGCCAGACCGTTTAAGGTACAAGTTAATTTTGAAATCCCCATATTCGAGGGTCAGATAGACACAAATGCCAATGATAAATGGTTAAATCTGCTACAGGGTTATTTTTAGTTCATGATTTTTCCAATCAGGAAAAGACTATTTTAGCTCTTCTTAAAGCAGCCCCCCACATCAAGGACTGGTGGGAAACCTACTGCGAGTAGAAGGATGAAAGTACTGGCTCACTATTTTCAGCCACACCCACCTAGAATTCATTCTGGGATACCATCAAGGAGTAGTACTACCCTATCGAAAGCTATGAGGATCAATGCATAAAGTGGACCATGCTACGACAGGGAAGGAACCAAGACGTGCCGGAGTTTACCAATATTTTCCATACCCTTCGCGGATTCAGAGCAACATTTGATACTCAAATACCGTGGCTACCTACAAAAGTACATCCAAGAAGAAATACAATTCCTAAACATCTCCTCGCTCGGCACGGCATACCGGTATGCCATCAAGGTCAAGCAAAAGTTTAAATAGAAGAAGCGAGACTTTGGGTCTGCAAATCCAAAGCAAGGGAAAGGTGCCCTCAAGCCGCAGAATAGAGGAAAAATCCAAGGTGGGGTGGCCCAAGACAACCCTCCAAAGCTACAAGCAAAGAACAACATGGAAAAGTCGAAAAAGAACATGGGAAAATGGTGTCAGTTCCATAAGAGCTCCACTCACAACACAAGTGAGTGTCGGGCCAAGCAGTCACTGGTGGCTGAGCTAAAAGTTTCAGAATCAGATGCATGTTCTGACTCTGAGTCAAAACCCAACAAGGGGAATGACAAAGGGAAGCAAATTATCGATGCGGAGCCCAATGCCACTGTTGCCACCATGAAGATCCAGAAGGAGGAACCTGAAGATCTAGAGGAGGAGGAGCGTCTCTTCCACTCCTAGATGTGTGTTAAGGGATCCCCGCTATAGTTGACTATTGATAGTAGGAGCCAAAAGAACCTCATTTCAACAGAGGTCGTGAAGTGGTTTGGCTTACCGACCATAGAACATCCACAACTGTACACCATCGAGTGGCTTCACAAAGGTCGGGATCTTCACTTGAGCCAGCAGTGTCGCCTTCCATACAACATAAAGCCCTTCACAGATGAGGTATTGTGTGACATTTCTCCCCTTGAAGTTTGTGATGTATTATTAGGAAAACCATACTTGTGGAAGCAGCATGTTGTGTATGAATCAAGGCCCCGTGCTATTATTATTACTTTGGGAAATAAGTTGTACATGATACCAGAGGTAGCACTGCCTATAGCCATCTCTTTGGTTACTGCAAAACAATGCAGTAAGCTCATTTCCAAAACCAGGAAATTTGTTTTCCTGATGATATGCCATCAAGGAAAGAAGAAGATGGTGGCCACAACCTCCAGACAGGGACCCTCTGCATGACAACTACAGATGGACAAGGTCATGGAGGTGTATGAGGACATCTTAACCTCCCCCGCAGGGGTTCCTCTACACTCTCAGGTCAAGCACTCCATCGATCTAACCCCAGGTGTGCCATTGCCTAATGGAAGAATCTATTGGCGCTCCATTCTTGAGAACGATGAAATCAAGAGGCAGATTCAGGAGCTGCTATAGAAAGGTCACATCCATCCGAGTTCATCACCCTGTGGGAGCCCGATCGTGTTGGTACAGAAGAAGGATGGGACTTGGAGACTTTGTATTGACTATCGAGCACTGAACAAGATCACTGTCCATAATAGGTACACAATCCCACTGATTGATGACCTCCTGGACCAACTGAAGGGGGAAAAATATTTCAGCAAGATCGATTTGAAGTCAGGATATCACCAAGTACCAATCGAACCCTCCAATGTCTAGAAGACTACCTTCAAAGCCAAGGAGGGCCTTTTTGAATGGTTGGTTATGCCTTTCAGATTCACGAATGCTCCTGCAACCTTCATGAGGCTAATGGATTACATCTTGTAGCCATTCACCAACTCATTTGTAGTGGTATACTTGGATGACATCCCGATTTTCAGTCAGAGTTGGGAAGAGCACCTCCAGCACATCCCACAGGTTCTCCAAACACTGCGGCAACACAAGTTATGTGCGAATTTGGAGAAATGCACTTTTGGCATGACCCAGGTTCAGTATCTGAGATACATTATTGATGAACAAGGGGTGCATGTGGATCCAGCGAAGATCCATGTCATTCAAGATTGGCCCTCTCCAACCACTCTAACGGAGCTCCATAGCTTTCTAGATTTTGCCAACTTCTACCACAGGTTCGTGTTGGGATTTTCTCATATCACTTGGCCCTTGAGTCAAGTCACCAAGGGAGGAGCGAAAGCAAAATTCTTTTGGTATGAATATCAATAGAAGGCATTCATAGAGTTGAAAGACTGCCTTTTCTCTGCACTAGTGCTCACATTGCCAGACTTGCAACAACCATTTGAGGTCGAGACAAATGCCTTTGACTATGCTATTGGAGCAGTCCTTATTCAACATGGGCATCCAGTGGCATATCACAGTGAGACACTTTCAGACACAGTCCGAAAGTATCCCAATTATGACAAAGAGATGTATTCCATTGTGCAGGGCTGTCGACAATGGAAACATTACATTTTGGGGAAGGAAACGGTCATAAACACAGACCACCAACCGCTCCAGTTCATACAGACCCAAGGGAAATTATAGAATGATCGCCATCAGAAGTGGTCCATATACCTGCAACAGTTCCATTTGAATATCAAGTATAAGAAGGGAAACACCAATAATGTTGCAGATTGCCTCAGTCGACCACCGATCATTTCATTAACCACTGTGCTCAACTATTGTGGGAATGAGACTTTTGATTGGCCACTTCTCTGCAAAAGCGACCCAGAATTTGGCCACACATACCAGACACTCTTGGAGGGTTGGCATGTTCCATATTTTCACCTCCAAGATGCCCTGTTATGCCACCTTGGTCACCTTTGTGTTCCTTCAAGCGAGCATGCTGTGGAGCAATAAAAAGGGTCTCTTTGACCTCTAGTTACCTCACATTAATATGTCAATCCGGGAACGTTTTGCTATTTCAAAGAGTGTCTCAGTCTGAGGCTTATCATTTTCCAGAGTAATGCTCATAGCACAGTGTTTGAAAATACAAGAGTAAATGGATGCGTGTCTACAACTTAACTACTTCAAAAGACTAAATCACACATTCAGAACATTAAACAATTTATCAGTCGAGGGTTCGGTAGCAATAACGCATCCCTTTAGAAACTGATGGAAAAGAAATCAGAGAACAGATCGGGGGTCTTTGAGCCGGACAGAAGATGTCGATGCTCACTACAACCTAAGATCTTCCTTCACACCAATAACAAGAAATGGAACGACAGATAAGAAATGAAACAACAAAGAAATAGAACAACGATGAAATGGAACAACAACCTTGAAATGGAACGGCAATCCTAAAATGGAACAGCAAATCTAAAATGGAGCAGCAAGTCTGGAATGGAACATCAATTCAGAAATGGAACAGAAATCAAGGAACAGAGCAGTAACTAAGTTTAACAAGCCATAAATCTATCAAATCAATTGCATTGATCATAGCCAAACATCAACCCTTCACTCTTAAAGATGTACACACAAATGGAACAACACTGATTATTGATACATTATGGAACAACACTGAAAACCAGATAGATACAACACACTCAAATAGTAATCTGATTCAATTGTCACTTATGTTAGAAAGAATACGATTGCATCTCAAGATAGAACAACATTATTCAAGAATCCAATAGTCACATAGAACAGAGCTTCCAAGATGAATTCTGTAATGTTAAGGCATAATCGCATAACGTAAAAACTCTATAATGGAACAATAGTATCCTGTAGAAACTAACCGTATTATATCAACACCTAAAGGAACAGTAATATGATGTAGCGTCAATACAACACTTTCATTTTCAGAAACATTAATGGATTAAACACGACAGAGCATGTGACATAAACATTATAAAACACGTCAGATTACTAGATCACGTTGATAAGCAAACCACACAGAAACCATGCAAGAGAAAGTGTCCTCCAGGGCCGGGCCCTTAGCCTCCAGGGGTACACCACTTGAAGTTATTCCAGGCTCAAAGATAAAAGAGTAACCAAGTCTGTATTAATGCATTAAGTAAAATTACAACAGAGCAAGTCTTAACAGGACATAATGATCAAAGTTCTGATCTTTTAAAAGAAATTACATAAAAGCATAACAACATCCCCTTAGCTAACAATGTTGTCCCTTATATATGGGTGAAAACGAAGATATCTACATGCAGAAATAGATAAAATAGCAATCCCTAAGGATCAAGGATCCTGAGGGATTCGCAGAACCGTTAACCCTGAGTCATTTCTTCTTTTTTCTGCACCGAGCTGATATCTCTGCTTCCTTTCCCGGGCTGATCCATTTTGATCTGGTTTGCATGCGGTCTCCCGTCGAAGGGACAACAGTTAACCCGACTTTGTCTTTTCCTTTAGAACGACCACTTTTCGTTTTTCCTCCCTCCTGCACATGGAAACGACAATTGTCAGCATTCTTTGTTTTGCATATTAATCTCACGTGTTTTGTTATAATTCTTTATCGTTTTCTAAGTTCATGATGCAAAAAGGCTTATAAGTCCTAATGAAAAGATACTGAAATAACCATCAAATCATACCTTCTTTGATACTCCACACACCCCCCTGCTTACCCTTTTTCATGGCCTCATGAAAACATTGTAGATGACATGTAAGGCAGTGAGTGAGTAGGCTGGAGATGGAATCTCATGTGAAGGCCTACAGCCATGATGCGAAACTAGGTAGTCAAAGAAATGGCCTATCTAACCCTCAGGCATCTCATTCAGGGCTTGGTATCTAGGTGCAGGATGCCAAATGATTGGACTCCGAAACTTATATCCTAACCATGATGGCCCTGCTCTCAAAACAATTTCACCATAGAGGGGAAAACGATTGGTAGCTAGTTTAAAATTCTCATACTTAAATGGTTCTCTGAGCTGGATATTCGGTTAGATATTCGATATCGAAATTTAGCTGCATCAATGGTAGGGTCTTTGATAGAGGAAAAGTATTCAAGTCCCTGCCGAATGATTGCCTCATGCATGGGTACTAATGCTTCAATCACTCCTGGAGTCTTCATGAGGTTTCCATGTTTCCTCCATAAATGTGTTGGGTCCCTAGGCTCAGCTCTTATCCATAGATCTAATCCATTTTCTTGTCTTTGAAAAGTGTTATAGGCTTTGAGCCATTTAATTTGATTAACTG